>VMDR010007660.1:0-39579 GCA_007922815.1 Macrotus californicus
AAAAAAAAATGAAAGGCATAATTATGGGGAGGAGAAACAAATTCACAGACAATGTGGTTGTTTGCTTACAAGAAGTCAAAGAATCTGCAAAACTATGAAAATTTAGAAGTGAATTTGGCCAGTGAACATATCACTAAAATTTCACAAAATCATTGATATTCTATGTAACAGCAATAAACAAATAGAAATAGATTTTAAAGAACGATAATAGCCCAAAACCTCACACACCTTAGAAAAAATCTAATGAACATTGTGTAGAAGTCTCACACTGTAAGACCTCTGCATTGAGAACTAAACAATTATTGAAACAAGTATAAAGATGACTGGAATAAATACTATGTTCGTGAAACCAAAGACTCAATATTGTAATGTATCAATTCTTGACAAATTAATCTAGAGGTTCGAAGCATTTGAATATCGATAGAAATTTGGTGGGAATGGACAAGCTGATTTGAAAAATTATGTGGAGGGGTGTGGGGGAATGGTGGGGGTAAATGCAGACAACTATACTTGAACAACAATAAAATTTAAAAAAAAATTATGTGAAAAAGGAAAGGGCCACCAACATTAGTCAAAGAAATGTTGAGAAAAAGGAACGAAGCGGGAGAGCTTACAGTAACAGGTAACAGGACCTATCTTAAATCTATTAGTGTTAAGATGCTATGATGTTCTCCCAAGACAGACAAACTGACCAATGAGACAGAGTGGAGAATCCGTGTACATGATCACCTGAATTTGAGTCAATAAAAGAAACAGTTGGATATTCTTGTGGAAAACTATCCTGAGTCCTACCTCACTCCATGTACAAAACTAAATGGCAGAAATACTAAAATTAAGAACTTCTGCTCATCAACAGGCACTACTAAAAGATGATAAAATAAGCCACACAGTGATAGCTTATATTTGAAAATACATGTCAGACAAGATTCATAACCAGAGTACACAGACATACAAATTGTGTATTATATGTAAAATATATATCACTGAAAAATATAACAATATAGCATAATATATGCCTATACTTAATAATAGTATTATTAATAATACTATCCAATTAATAATAGCTTTAATAAATACAGCAGAATAAAATATTTAGATCAGCAATTTTCTTTTTTAAGATTTTATTTATTTATTTATTTAGAGAGAGGAGGGGAGGGAGAGAAACATCAATGTGTGGTTGCCTCTCGTACGCCCCCTACTGGGGACCTGGCACACAACCCAGGCATGTGTCCTAGATTGGGAATCGAACCGGCGACCCTTTGGTTCACAAGTTGGCACTCAACCACTGAGCCACACCAGCCAGGGCTAGATCAGTCATTTTCAACCAGTGTGCCACAAGAATTTTTAAAACAGGCAATACCTGACTATTTAGTCAGGGGCACTGACCTTTTTCCCTTAGATCAGGGGTGTCAAACTCATTGTCACTGGGGGCCACATCAGCCTCACGGTTGCCTTCAAAGGGTTGAAATAATTTTAGGACTGTATAAATGTATTTACTCCTTAACTGTTAAGGAGTTGGAATTACATTCAGCCCTTTGAAGGCAACCGTGAGGCTGAAGTGGCCCCTGGTGAAAATGAGTTTACGCCCCTGCCTTAGATTGTCAAATTAAAAAAAATGACAACAGCCAACACAATAGCTGTCCCATGTGAATGAATCAAAATTATACCAATTTTTTTTGGTCAGATCATTAAAAAATATATTTTTTGGTGTGCTGCAGAATTTTAGTAATTAGCTTATGTGTGCCATGAGATGAAAAGTGAACATCGCTGTTCTTGAAAATCATCATAGTTGTTTACTTGGATGACTGTGCTTCTAACTCAGCAGATTAATTTTAAAGGGCCAGCACCATCCCTGAAGTGTCTTTAAAGGCCACAAAGGTCACAATTTGGTAGGGGGGGGGGCAAAGATCTCTGTCAGTGTTTGTGTTCTGATGGCTTGGACACCTCACACATTTGTGAGAAAACAAAATCACACACCCAGAGTGTCACATTAGGGAATTCATGCTTATTTCCATGACAATTCTGACCACATTTGTCATCCTTTGAAAACACTGTTGTTCACTCTGCCATGGTTTTCAGAGACAAATCTGCCAGGATGTCACAGAGACCACATCAAGGCTGACACTGCACGCGTCTGTAGCAGAAGGAATGCTTTCTCTCACAGTTCCCAGAAAAACGTGCTCCATATTTGGGGCGGCTTTTGCTGTTGTTTGGTCCGTGCGGTGGTTCAACAAGGTCGCCGAGGTCCCCGCTTGGCTTCGGTTTGTGTTCCCACTTTGCTGTCTCCACGAAGTGCTTCGTTTTATGACCCAGTGCCCTCAGCACTGTACTATGCAATAACGAGACAGCACGCCTAGTCTGTCAACTTGGAAAAAATGAGAGACAATCATTGTTTCTGGTTTTTACGATACACTGAGATTGGAAATATAACTTCATTGGTGGACTAGGTGGTAAAGTATCCAAAACTACAGAATCCGAAACAACCACTTAAAATGATTTCATTATTTAGTGATACGGAAAGCTGCTCAGGATACATGAAGTGAGAGAAAAAAAACAACATTCCAAATATTGGGATGACTATTTTGTGGGGAAGAAATTTTTTAAATACATACTTACTCACATAGGAGATGAGGAACTACATCGGCCAAGGTACTAATGATGCTTTTTTCTGGGTGCTAGAATTATAGAAGACTTTTCATTTCTCTGTAAATTTTTCCTTTTCTTAACATTCTTTTTTCTTTCTTCCTCACTTTTGACATTGACCATGCACTACTTTTGTAATAATATATATATTTTATATTTTATTTATATATAAATATATATAATATATATTTTATATATAAATAAAATTTATATTTATATTTATATTTATATAAAACAGCCAAAACATCAACAGTGTCTTATATATCCCCTGGCGATGGGATTACGTATTTGACTGAGAATACTGTCAGATTTTATACAACATGAACACGTCAGTACTGAGTAATCACTTTTTTTTTAACGAAAGAAAAACAAGGTGTAGCAGTGCCCCAAAGCTGAGCGCCGAAACACCACGTGTCTCCCGACTTCGCTGGGTACGCTCGCTGTACTCGCAACCCCGCACTGGGCCCCGCGGGCAGAGCTCCAGGTGGACGCTGACTTACACCGCCCTCGGCACCCTAAATAAGTCCGTGCGCCGAAGAGGGTTGTGGGAGTTGTAGTCCGCACGCTGGCAAGGCGTCCAGTTCCGCTTCTGGGGGCGCCCCACTGCGGTCATTTCCTGTGCGTTGGTGAGAGGGCTAAAGGACGTGAGTCTTGTGGGAAGTCGTCCGGGCTGCAGGAGCAGGCGCTGGGTGTGTGGGACGTGGGAAGAAAGGGGCGGCGTGTGGCGGAGGCTCAGAGCTCGGCCTGGCGAAGGAAGGGTTTGAGGACGCGGGTCACAGAGCATCCTGGTTGCGGTGGGGCTCGGGCCGGCACCACGTGGCACCCCTCCAGGCTTGAAAGGGACAGTTCCAGACTGGCTGCTCGGACTTTGAAACGGGGATCTTTCGGTTTGGGAGACTCCTGTTCAGGCAGGCGCGGATCGATAATATCTTGAATTTTTTCACGGTAGCCGCCCTCCGGACCGGGATTTGTTTTTAAACCTTGCTTATGTATCTGCCCTGTTTTTCCTCTGAAAGATCCCTGGGATCTCTGGTTTCTTCTTGTTGTGTTATGGCAGTGCCAGCTCTCTCTCCAAACCAGGCCTGCTTTCCTGACCTCATTCCTCAGCCCGTGGTTTTGACCAATGCCCGTTCACGCCCTTTTGCCATAGTAGCTGCCTTCTCCCTGAAATGAGTTTCTTCCAAGGTTGAGCAATGTCCCAGCGTCTTTATCTTCTGTGTTCTCTCCCCGGCTCCTAGTAGGGGTGCATTTGGTCAGTGTATCACTCAGCGCACTGTGTTGCAGGGCAGTACTAGGTACAGGGTGGAAATGATTGCCGTAGCTGTTAACGGTATGTGCGTGAAGTGCTATTATATGCCAGTTATCATGCCGAGGTCACTCACTGCTCCATCTGTAGTACCCGGAACAGCGCCTGGCATATAGTAGTCTCTCAGAAAATATCTTAATGAGTAAATACATCTAATTTGCTCAGCAACGTTGTCAGTTAGGTATTATGAGTCCCATGTTGCAGATGAGAATGCTGAGGCTTAGGAAAGTGAAGAAGTTAACAAATGTCACTTGGCCAGGAGCTGTTACAACCAGAAGTCAGGGCCGTTGGCCTTGCCATTCCCTTTGCACCGCTCTCATCCCAGATCTTCGCACAGCTGATTTATCTTCATGCACGTCTTAGAGACAGGAGGTGACAACCTACTCTAAGGTTGACCCTCGGGCACTTGCCACCTATGCTCTATCCAGGAGAACTTAACGTTCTGGCTGGTGGACAAGAAGTTACCCCATACATTTTATTTTCTCCATTGCCCGTTTTGTAAGCAAAGATCACTGTGTCTGTGGATTTGTTTCCCCACCAGAATACAAGCGCCCTAAAACACGCACCACGTCCAGTTATTTACTGCTGCGTCCCCAGTGTTTGTTACCGTGGCTAAGATGCAGTTAGACACTGAAGGGATTTGTTAAATGAACGGATGCCTGTGTTTCTAGGTTTGTGCTCAGATGAATGAATAACAGGAATAGTCTGTTGGAGCTTCTCCCTGTGCCAAGTACTGGTCTATGCGCTCTATTCAGATAGGCATGCATGTGTATGTGTGAGAGAGAAAGACTTTTAATTCTTTCAACTCTGCAAGTAAGAAGTGTTATCTTCACTCAACAGAAGGAGGAACAGACTCACTCAGAGAGAGATCTGTCACTCGGCTAGTGTCAGTGCAGCTCCCCAGTGGCTGAGCCAGGACTCAGCCCGCCATTCCCATTCGACAGCTCCAGCGTTGGGAGGGGAATGGCGGCTTCCGGCACCGTGCTCCTCTTGCTCCTGAAGTAGGACTTCGTAATTTGTGCGTTTTCCCTAAAGTTCAACCCCAGATACATTGTCACCTGACTTCTCCTCCTTTTTGTCCCCACATGTAATTACTGGTCTAGTCCTGTTACCTGTGTCCCTTCGTTGCCAGGTGTTTCTGCATCCTCTCTCTCTCCCCAGAGTGAGCACCACGTGGTCAAGGACCGTATCTTTATAGTCAAAGCAGCTGATATAGTAGAATTTCAGCAAATGTCTGCTGTCTTCCCAGCTAGAATGTCAGCTGCTTGAACGCAGAGTCCTTGTCTGCCCTGGCCACCATTGTGGCTCATGGTCCTTAGCATGTCATATAGTGAGTGGATGACGCGAAGCACAAAACCCGTTCTGCCCTGTTGCTGGTATCCAAAGGCCCAGGATCCAGGTATCAGCAGGATGAGTTCAGGTTAGTCTCATTCTGCCATTGAAGTACTTAGTGAGCACTGGCATTGTTTCAGGAGCAGACTGAAATCCCAGCCCTCCTGAATCTCCCAATTCTAGTGGGCACAGAAGGACCACAGAGAAGAAAAACAAAGGTAGGTTAGGTGGTCAGTTTCACGGAGGAGAATGAAGCAGGGAATGGGCTTTGGGAGAGCTGGCAGAGGGAACTGCACTTGTAAGTAGGGTACTCAGGGACGATTTCACTGGGAAGATGGTGCTTGTGGAGGGACACCAGAGAAGGCCCCAAGGTGGGGGCATGACTGGTCTGTTTGCAGAACGGTAAGGAGGCCAGAGGGGCCGAACAGAATGAGAAAGAGGAAGGATGAGTAGAAAATTGGGTATTGGGAGGGCAGATAGTGTAAGGTCTTTTGCCCTTTAAAAGGATTTTAGTGAAGGTTTTGTCTAGAGGAGTGACATGACTTTTTTTTATATTTTAAAAAGATCGCTGTGGCTGCTGGGTAGGGTATAGACTCTAAGGGGACAGTCATAGAAGCAGAGTAATTCTGGCGAGAGGTGAGAGTGGTGTGTTCATTAGCAGGAAGAAGAATTGGTCCGATTCTGGCTATAATTTGAAGGTATTGGCTGATAGAATATATGAGAGAGAAATCAAGCATCCCCCCAAAATAATTATCCTCCTTGGAAAAGAAAGAGGCACATCTGGAGTCAGTTTTGGGGCATGTTAAGTTCAAGGTGCCTTTTAGACATCCAAGTGGATAAGTCCTGCTGGTGCTGAGTGAGGCCGTGAGGCTGGCTGTGTTGACCAAGGGAATAGATGAGTTTAGAGAGAACTTCATGGGCTAAATTTTGAGGCATTTGTAACCTTTAGAGGTCAGGGATGTGAGGGGGAGCCACCCGGAAATTTAACACAAACTAGATACCCCTGGAAACCCTGAAAATTAGCCATTCAGAGGAAGCGAGAGTGTGTTAGCATGTGCTACTTACAGTGTGGTCCCTGGAGCAGCCGTATCAGCATCCCCTAAAGACTTGTTAGAGGTACAGATTCCTGGGCTTCACTCCCGAGCCAGTGAGTCCAAGTCTTTGGAAGTGGGGTCCAGCAGTCCATTTTAACAACCTCGTGATTTTCAAGCACTCTAAAGTTCCCTCCAGAGCCAGGAAGTTTTTAAGATTTTATTTTTAGAGAGAGGGAAAGGGGAAGAGAAAGAGAGGGAAAGAAATATCAATGTGTGGTTGCCTCTCACACACTCCGTACTGGGAACCCCCGACCCGCAACCAGGCAAGTGCCCTGACTGGGAATCGAACCAGCGACCCTTTGGTTTACAGGCCAGCACTCAGTCCACTGAGCCACACCAGCCAGGGCTGAAGAGTTGATCTTAAATGGCACTGGTGTGGAGGGCTTGTTACTTATTTGGCCTCTACTCTGCTCTTCCTCTTTGTGCTCCAGATAGGAGGTTAGCATATTGCCAGTCCCCCACACTTGCTTCAGAGAGAGCGATCCTAGGGCAGGGCAGTGCCCACACCGTGCCACACGGGTCTTGTCACAGTGGGCTGTGTCTGGGACAGATGGTTAGAGGACACGTGGAGACTTGGGCTCCTGAAGCAGCTGAACCCAGGGGGTGTCTTAGAGTGGACGTCAAGTGTGTGCCTCTGCTTGTCTGAACTTGCCCCGTGGCTTGGATCTCAGGAGAAAACAGGCAAGGCCTGAGGAGCTCACGGTCAGTGTCGTCGCACTACCTGCTGACCAGCTCCAGGCTGGTGCCAAGACTTCTGTCCCCCCCCCGTGCACCACGTCCTGCTGATAGAATTAGCTCAGCAGGCCCAGTGTGCCCGAGCCGTGCGAGATGGCGAAGAGGGAGGGAGGGAGGAGACTGTTTCCTGGGCTTAGAGACTTTAACAGGGCGGACAGGCGATGTGAAAGGTGGTGAACCAGCTATCTCAACCAGGTGTTGGTGGGTGCCAGAGTGATTAATTCAGTCTGGTGGTGGCTGCAGAAGGCTTCATTTAGAAAGGGGAAGCTCGAGATCAATGGGCTTAACCCTTTCGCTACGGGTGCCGGATATGTCCGGCGCCCATCTGATGACCTGTGTGGACGAGCGCCGGATATATCCGGCATCCATCTGTATATAATTTTTATAAATTTTACTTAATATAATTGATAGAATGTTATATAACTACCTCTTAATATTAAAGTTACAAACAACACTTGGGAAAAAGCATTGTTTTATTAAGCATAGATCTTATATAAGGTTAGGAAAGTCTTCACACAAAGGAGGACTGACCATGTGCTATGTGCGTGTTTTTGGCGCGGCACCTCGTACAGTGGGAGTGTCGCGGCGGAAAGAGCGCTCGTACCGAAAGGGTTAAATGCTGCAGGTCCCTGAACTGGAGTGGGGAAAAGATTTTCACTAGTTGAGCTGAAAATTAGCATTTCCTTCCCTTACGATTGTACACAACACACCACAGTGGCATTAGCAGAGCCTGTGACTTTCTTATTCAGGTAAATCAGAGCTATTTTTATATCATAGTTTGTGTAGATTTGTCAAAATACTATTCACAATCATTTTTTTGAAATGATGGTAGTTAATTTATTCTTGGTATTTAATGTGTTAATAAAGAAGCACATATTTGGTGTTTTAATAGTTTTGAAGGTTGTATTTCAGTGTAATTAGCTTTTAAAATAATCCTGTTTTGTTTTTTTTAATTGATTTTTTACAGAGAGGAAGTTGTGGAGAGAGACACAGAGAGATGGAGGGAGGGAGGGAGGGAGAAAAATCATCAATTTGTCGTTCCTCTTAGTTATGCATTCATTAGCTGGTTCTTGTAGGTGCCTGACCAGGGATCAAACCCACAACCTTGGTGTATCGGGACAACGCTCTAACCAGCTGAGCTACCTGGCCAGGGCTTTTGTGTGCTTCACTTCATGCATTTGAAGCATTGTGAGCGGGAGTCCATAAGCATCACCAGACTGCCAAAAGAGGCCTGGATCAAAAAGATTATAAATTTGAACTTAGATAACATTTGCTAACCTGTATTGTGATTTTTAGAATCCTTTAGAGCAGGGATATGATTTTTTTAAAAATTATATTTGCAGCCCCCACTGTATTGCATTATTAAAGCTTTCACACTGTAGTTTTCCCTCGAAGAGCACACGTCTGCCATGTTTGTGGGGCTCCGCACCCTTCTGTGAGGCCCTGTGACTCACCACGACCCTCTCCCCGGCCCTCCCTGCAGACAGCTGTCGGACTGCCCTTCACCGTCTGCGACATCCTGGCTCTCTGCACTGCGATCCCTTCAGAACAGAGACTGCGCACAGCGGCTCCGTAAGTGCCCGTAGAATAACGGCATCCAGAGGGTGTGGACCCTACTGGAGACGCAGAACTTTGGGGCCCAGGAGAAAGAACCCGGACAAAGTCAAGTTCCCTCTTGAGCCCCCAGGTCCCTGGAGCGTGGGAACCACCCATGCTGTAGAGAGTGGAGGTGGAGGCAGGCACTTGTGACCTCAGGTATTTATCTGATGCTCCTTGTCAGAGCTTGGAGCGTTTTGAGGATGAAGAAGGCCTAGATGTTCTGCTTTTCCAGCTTAGGAAGATCAGAGAATAAATAAAATTGCCGCTGCTCTTGGAAAACTTGGGAGAGGAGACCATGAAGACTTTGACTTTAAGACGTGAGGAAAGAGGTGAGAGTTGATGAAGGGTGTGGGACGAGGGTGGGGATCCAAGTGGGGTGAGGAGAGAGAAAAAGTTAGGTGGACGAGGACTTGCCAGAAACCAGTGTGTAAGGGGACAGATGTTCCTGAGGCCCAGGTAGATGCTGAGAGCACAGGCAGGCACCTTCCCCTGCCCCCGTCTCACGGCTTCTTTCTCCCCCAGCTCTGTGTTCTCAAGCCTCAGCCCTTTCCCAGCACGGGGAGAAGACCAAGTTTCAGGTGGGTGCAGTTGTCCTTTCTCCCTGGAAATACCACTGTAGGCCTCAGGGTAAGCATCTCCCTCCCCTGGTAAAAGGGCACAGAGGAAAATGATGTGTTAGGTGAATATATTCCACTCCTCATCACATTTATTCACAAAATAGCTAGTTTCAAAAGGCCTTGCCCATTCTAACCTTAGAAAGACACCTAAGTGTGTTTTTAATATTTACATCAAAATTTTAAAATCTCTAATATGACTTGTAAACTATAATTTATTTTTGTAAAGAGCATGTGGTTGACATTTAACTTCGTTTTCTTCAAGATGGATACCATTTACGACAATGCCATGTACTAATCATTTGCAAGTCAGTCAAAATACCATCGTGTTCACTGTGTATGTGTATGTATTTCTGTAAGTATGTGTGTACCTAAAACGGTTGTGTGTGTCACGTACGTGAAGAGAGAGAGAAAGACAGATGTCCACTGATTCACCCTGCACATAGTCAGACCTCTCCTGCGTTCTGTACTTGGTCCACGGAGTCGCGTGTACATCCCAGCATGGCTTCACTATCAGAGGACAAGACAGACAATGTCCCTGTCCCTGTCAACATTCTAGAAGGGGGAGGCAGACATTAAAGTTAAAAACAAGGTAATTATTCTCAGGTACTTTAACCCTTTCGGTACGGGTGCCGGATATATCCGGCGCCCATCTGATGACCTGTGTGGACGAGCGCCGGATATATCCGATAGAATTTTATATAACCATCTCTTAATATTAAAGTTACAAACAACACTTGGAAAAAAGCATCGTTTTATTAAGCATAGATCTTACATACGGTTAGGAAAGTCTTCACACAAAGGAGGACTGACCATGTGCTATGTGCGCGTTTTCGGTGCAGCACCTCGTCCAGCGGGAGTGTCGCGGCGGAAAGAGTGCTCGTACCGAAAGGGTTAAGGGTTGTAGTCCGGAGTAGCCGAAACCATCTGCTGTCGTCGGAGGAAAAGGTAGAGTCGGACTAGAGAGAGGGGAGGAGTGGATGGATCGGAATTATGTTTTGGAAAAATACTTGACAGGCTTTTTTATGAATGAGATTTGAGAAATGAGGACAGGGGAAGATTCAAAGATAATTTTAAGGTAGATGGTACTGTTTGCCCACACAGGGGAGATCAGGAGAGGACAGTTGGGGGGAAGGCTCAGTTCTCACTGGGCTTTGTTTGGCCTGTGGTGCCTTTTACACGTCTGAGCGGTGCGTGGCTGTAGCAGGGCTCAGCGCAGACGCCAGAGCTGGACACGAAGATTTGGGAGTGAGCAACCAGCAGACTGCCTCTGATCCAGGCTCTCTCCGTGTCACGCTGCCTCTGGTCTGGGGATGGACCTGGGACTCTGCTGGGAAACGTGCTCCGTTGGTGGCACTCATTCTCCAGAGTGGCGACGTGGGTTCCTCTGGCCTGTGGTCTTTCCGATCTCGTCTGGCTGGCAGTGTAGCCGACTGGTTACAGCAGCACGTTAGGCTGCCCAGGTTCAGTTCTGACACTGCTGTTATTAGATGCGTGTTCGTCAACAAACGATGTTCACTTTGCTGAGCCCCCTTTTTTCTCACCGGTGAAACAGGGATGCAGTAGTAACTAACCTTGTGGGTGTGAAGGTAATAGGTAAGGAAGCATTTTCAGCACGAGAGAGGGAGGGAGAAGGACCCAGTCTGAGTGAACACAATGATAAAATAGGAACATTGCGGGTCACTGTACTGCAGAACACATAGCCACCATTTTTTTTCTCCCTGGACCGGAGCAATGCCCATGAAAACTTGGGCGGTGATTTATTGCTGAGGCTGGCACAGCTTGACTTGAAACCAAGTTTGAATTCGCTGCTTTAGAGGTCTCCTCCGGTTGGGGAGGTGGCCGCGTAAACACATGGGTGGTTGCTGTCACGTGCTGACATGGGAACCCGTCTGTGATCCTGGCTGGGTGGCTCGGTTGCAGGGTCATCCCGTACACCATAAGGGTACGGGTTCGATTCCCAGGGCACATACCTAGGTTGCGGGTTTGATCCTTGGTCAGAGTGCCTATGGGAGGCCACCAGTCGATGTTTCTGTCTCACATTGATGTTCCCCCCCCGACCCCCTGCTCCCTCCCTTTCTTCCTCCTCTTTCTCAACTCAGTAAACATTTCCTCCGGTGAGGATTAAAAAAAAGTGTCTGTGCATGAGGTGGGGGACCACTGCAGTAAAGAGTAGGTTTGCCCGAATTTGGGGCTGTGTGCAGGCATGGGCATGCTAAAATTAGGTGCTGTCGGAACTGAAAGTTGTCACAGTCTTTCTGAAGGAAGAGCTGGTAATCTACAAGGCAGAGCCAAATTGTAAAACGTGCAGGCCCTGCGGTTCAGCCATGCCAGTCCTAGGAAATCGCCCCCAGAAGTGCTCACACTGAGCGGAGGGCGTTCCTGTTCACTCTTGGGATGAGCACGGGAGACCCTTTGGTTAGAATCGAAATCACTGGCACCGAACAGCACTCACACTTGATTTGACTGGCAAACCGAGCGCTTTCCTGCTTTCTTGTCTGCTTGTCTTAATATGCCAAGTAAGTCACAGCAAACTTACTTTCCATCAAGGGAGTGTTTCCTTAGTGGTGCTTCACATTGTAGGAGCCGTTGACCTTCAGGGACGTGGCTGTGGTCTTCACCGAGGAGGAGCTGGGGCTGCTGGACCCGTCCCAGAGGAAGCTGTACCGAGACGTGATGCTGGAGAACTTCCGGAACCTGGTGTCACTGGGTGAGGGGAACCTCTGGGTAATTGAAGCTTAGCTTATTGGAGTATTCCTGTTCCCCAGAGAGAGCATGTTTTTGCTCTTTGTATGTAAGTTAAACCCTTTTTGTTATGGGGCTTTTATAAAGGAGTTTCATTTGAACAGTCTCGAATCTTTTCCCGTCCGTCTTGCAAAGGCCGGGAGGTCAGGGGAGTAGGGCAACATTTTCAGGAAATTTTTTTGCACTTCAGAAATGATCCTAAGTCTTGCATTTTCTTGCATTTTCAGGGCAGCCTTTTAAACCTAATGAGACACCCCATTTGGAACAAGACAGAGGGACTTGGGTGACAGAGAGAGGAACTCTAAGAGAATCACATCCAGGTGAGAACCACGGAGCCTGCAGGCGTGGCCAGGCAGTGAGGCAGTGAGCTTGTCACCCAGGCCCATTCTGCACCTTGGTCTTGCCTGGGGACACTGCCAGTACCATTGTAGGTGATTGTTCTGCAGCCTCATTTCTGCTGTCCCGTCCCTATGTTCTCGTGGTTCCTTCATGCTTTTCAGAGAATGACGTACCCAGAGTGAGTGAAGGATCTCTGGACTTTCCTCCCCTGGAGAGAAACAGCCAGGCAGTGGCAGAGAGACTGTTCTAGAATTTTGAGAGTCCTCTGATGGCTTTCTCACTTAACTCTAGAATCCTACACGCCCCTGGATATACAGATTTGTGTTGCCTCCGTCTTCAAAGGTAAAAAATAGCTGATGAAGAATATCAGAAAACCTGGACAAGCCTTTTAAACCATCTGTAACTGTGTCATAGATACGAGCTTGATACCTCACACTCAGTAATGGGGATAAGTTGGTATTTTTGTGTCGCTGTGCCTCACCAGTGTCATGTGCACTCATGTTTCGTGTGCTCACAGGAGACACAGCTGATGCACTTTGGAGAACTTGGTGCTTTGTTCCCTTCCCAAGTTCAGCTCACACATTCCCAGAGTCACATGGGAGGCAGTGTGGTGAGAGCACTAAGTGCGGCTGTAAAACCCGACTCCCGCGCTTGGCCCCGGCTCAGCGCTTCCTCTCAGCATGGCGGGTTGCTTAAGCATTGTACTTGCCTCTCTGTGCCTTGGCTTTCTCGTGTGTGAAATGAAGGTAACAGTGGTTCCTGCCTCAGTGTTATCCTGAGGGTTAAAGAAGGTAACATCTATACATCGTTGGCATATAGGAGGTGTTATAGTGGTGTTAGATATTATTATAATTATTAGCAACAACAACATTATTAAGTGGAGAAGAGAATTTTCTCAGTAAAAATCTGTTCAGAATTTCTTATTTCCTTGGCAACGATATGATTAAACTAAGTTTGTTACTAATAGAATCATGTTAAGATTTAGCTTCAGCCCTGGCTGGTGTGGCTCAGTGGGTTGAGTGCCGGCCTGGGAACCACAGGGTCGCCAGTTCAGTTCCCAGTCAGGGCACGTGCCTGGGTTGTGGGCCAGGTCCCCAGCTAGGGGTGTGCAAGAGGCACCCAAGTGATGTTTCTCTCACACATCAATGTTTTTCTCCCTTTCTCCCTCCCTTCCCCTCTCTCTAAAAATAAACAAAATTAAAAGAAGAAAAAAAGATTTAACTTCAAAGCTTATTTATAGGAGCCTCTTCCTTTTTTCAGACATAAAAATAAGTGCCTTGAAATGTCATTATTGGACCCGATCTTTCTGGGCCAGTCTTGTACTCCTTCTCATACCTGAATTGTCTTTCACCCCATAGGAGACAAGAATGAAAAGGAAATGGAGTATATTCAAGAAGGAGAATTAAAGCTCCTTTCATGCAGAGAACTCTCCTACTGGAAAATCTGGGAACAGGCGGCTGGTGAATTAGCCGGGAGTCAAGACCATAGAGTAGATCTTCAAGGGAAAGAAGTCCACCGCTCAGACGACACTTCCCTGTGTCAGGAGTGGTGGGAAGGAGCATCTACTCAGGGTTCACAAGTTGAAAATTTGGTGAACAGCCCTCAATTTGGAGATGGGCCCATCAATTTGGAAAATCAAGAGCTTCCCACCGGGAAAGCTGTGAGACCGGTCTCCATTCAAGAATCTTGGACAACAGCCTTTGTGAACGAGCCATGGAATGTTCTAGAAAGGAGTGAAAATCTCAAAATGAAGGATATAATATGTAAACGTGAGTGGGATGGCTCTGGCTTCGGCTGTAAGTCATGTTGTCACAGTGACCGCAGATTAGCTGAAAGACAGAAACCGTGTAATTGTGGTAAATGTGGAAATGACAGGTGTAGAAAGGACCGCAATAAACAGTCAGAACTTCATGACTCCACCCCTGGAGAGAGTGGCCTGATAAGTAATGAGTGTGGAAATGGCTGTGGGGACGATGCAAACCATCCTGCTTTTCCAAGAGTCCCTTCAGAAGAGAACCCCGACACGTTCCATGAGTTTGGTCAGGATGTGAGGCGGACTGCCTGTCTTGAGAGACGGGAAAGAATTCCCTCAGGAGAGAAATCCTATAAAAGTGACAAGTACAGACTGGGCTTCAGGCAGAACACAGGACTTCACAACCGCCCCGGGGTCCCTGCGGGAGAGGCACTCTACAGATGCAACGGGTGTGGGAAGGGGTTCAGGTACAGGTTGGTTCTTCTGATCCACCAGTGGGTGCACATGGGAAAGAAGCCCTACAGGTGCAAGGAGTGTGGGAAGGCCTTTGGTCAGAGCTCCAGCCTGCTTGTCCACCAGAGAGTCCACAGTGGGGAGAAACTGTATAAAAGCCCTGAGTGTGGAAAGGGCTTCAGCTACAACTCGGTGCTTCAGATCCACCAGAGGCTGCACACTGGGGAGAAGCCCTACACGTGTGGTGAGTGTGGCAAAGGATTCTCCGCCAAGTGTGCACTGCACAAGCATCAGCACCTCCACCCGGGAGGAAAACCCCACAGCTGTGGCGACTGCGGGAAGGGGTTCAGCTGCGGTGCCCACCTCAGCAGTCATCAGAAGACGCACACGGGAGCAAAACCCCTCCAGTGTGACACGGGTGATAGAGGTTTCAGTCACAACTCGTACCTTCGGGCCCTCCAGAGAGTTCACACGGGCAAGCGCCTGCATGCATGTGACGTGTGTGGGAAGAGTTTCAGTTACAGGTCGGGGCTCCTCAGGCATCAGAGGCTGCACACGGGAGAGAAGCCCTACAAATGTGAGTGTGGGAAGAGCTTCGGGCGCAGCTCCGACCTCCACGTGCACCAGAGGGTCCACACGGGAGAGAAACCCTATACATGCATGGAGTGTGGGAAGGGCTTCCGGCGGAATTCAGACCTTCATAGTCACCAGAAGGTCCACACGGGAGAGAGGCCCTACCTATGTGACATGTGTGGGAAGAGCTTTATTTACAGCTTCGACCTGGTCATCCATCAGAGGGTCCACACAGGGGAGAAACCCTATAAATGTGCTGAGTGTGGCAAAGGCTTCAATCACAGCTCAGGGTTTCTCATTCACCGGAGGGTGCACACAGGTGAGAAACCTTATAAGTGTGAGGAGTGTGGAAAGGGCTTCAGGTGCACCTCAAGCCTCCACAAACATCAGCAAGTCCACACGGGAAAGAAGCCCTATACGTGCGACCAGTGTGGCAAGGGGTTCAGCTACAGCTCCAACCTTCGCACCCACCAGAGACTGCACACGGGAGAGAAGCCCTACACGTGTTGTGAGTGTGGAAAGGGCTTCAAATACGGCTCAGGCCTCCTCAGTCACAAGAGAGTGCACACTGGAGAGAAACCATATCGCTGTGACGTGTGTGGGAAGGGCTATAGTAAGAGCTCATATCTTCAAGGTCATCAGAGGGTCCACACTGGGGAGAAGCCCTATAAGTGTGAGGAGTGTGGGAAGGGCTTTAGCTACATCTCAGGTCTGCGAAATCATCAGAGAGTGCACTTCCGTGAGAAACCTTCTAAGGAGGGGGTGAGTTGAGGTCTCTAGTTAGGACCAAGAACTTCATCTGACAGTGAACGTGGAGAAAAACTTGAATGTGTTGTGTAGGGAGGGCTGCAGCGGAGGCTGACATTTTCAAAGGCGGCAGCTAGTCTGCATGGAAGGATCCAGAAGTTTGATAAATAGGGAAAGCACTTCAGTCACAAAGTTAGTCTTCTGGAGTGTTGCACAGCAGAATACTCCTTAAAGAAAGGACATGGCAGTAGCTTCAGTAAAAATGGTCACTCTCAGCCCTGGCTGGTGTGGCCCAGTGGATTGAGCACAGGCCTGTGAACCAAATGGTCACTGGTTCGATTCCCAGTCAGGGCACATGCCTGGGTTGTGGGCCAGGTCCCCAGTAGGGGGCATGTGAGAGGCAACCACACATGGATGTTTCTCTCCCTCTCTTTCTCCTTCCCTTACCCTCTCTCTAAAAATAAATAAGAAATGTATTTTTTAAAAGAAAAAATGATCACTTTCAGAGTTGGTTTAGTGGGAGGTTTTGCAAATGATGGGTAGTGAGAAGGTGTCAAAGGAAGACATTATGGCCCTGGCTGGTGTGGCTCGGTGGGTTGGCTCTTTGTCCTGTACAGTGAAGGGTGGCAGGTTTGATTCCCGGTTAGGGCACATCCGTACCCAGGTTGCAGGTTCAGTCCCCAGTTGGAGTAAGTATGGGAGGCAACCAACTGATGTTTCTCTCTCTCTGAAAGCAATGAAAAAAGTGGTCTTGATCTCTGGCTGGTGTGACTCAGTAGATTGAGCGTGGGCCTGCAAACCGGAAGTATACGCCGGTTCGATTCCCAGTCAGGGCACATGCTGGGTTGCAGGCCAGGTCCGCAGTGGGGGGTGTGCAAGAGGCAGCCACACGCTGATGTATGTCTCCCTCTCTTTCTCCCTCCCCTCTCTAAAAATTAAAATCTCAGGTGTAGATAAAAATAATAATAAAACTTTTAAAAAGAAGGAATAGATTCCATATTCCACGTGGAGGAAAAATTACTACAAATGCAGAAAAAACTCACTTTACTAAAACCACATTGTGTATGTGCCTTTTAGTTTTTATAATATTCAAAAACGGTAGCGTTAGTTGAGGCAAGTCAGTTTGAGAATGCCAGGCACAGTTCCAAGGAGCATTCTCTGGGCACATCTGGAGAATGGATCTCGATCACACTCGTGTTTTTGTGATTGTGTTTTGTCCCTTAAAGTACTCTCGTAGAAAGGTTGTGCTAGACTGAGAGAATTTATTGTCTCTAGTTTTAATACAAAATCCAGTTGGGTTTTTAGTTGACATTGCATTGAATTTATAAGTTAATTGGGAAAAGAACTTGCATCTTTGAAACGCTGATTTTTTTTCCATTTTGAAAATGTCCTTTGTTTCTACTTACTAAAGTATTTTGAATGACCCCCTCAATAATATTTTCTAGAGATTTTTAAGAATAAGCTCTGAATATTCCTTAGTATATTTCCAGGATTTTTTTCTATCATGAATATTTTTATCCCATTTTATTTCATGGTGGGTTTTTTTTTACATATAAGACAAATATTAGAGCATTTTTAAAAATCAGAAATGCCGTTTTTAACTTGTTGACAGAGCCTGGTAAAACAGATTCACCAAGGCCACCACCAGTGGGGATCTGTGGAGATGCACATCTTACGCGCTTACCAGTGAGAGTAAAAATAAGTAGTCTTTTTTTTTTAAAGAACTTGTCAGTATTTTGAATTCAATTTGTATAACCTTTGAAGCAGCAGTGTAATCATGTATACTTGGGGAAAAGTCGTACATGTGGGAAAAGTTGTAGGCATATGACTGAGCTTTGTAGCGTTTTCTTACGATAGCAAAAAAGAAAAAGTTAATACTCCAAGAGTAATCAATGAAGGCACGTGTGTACAAGCGAAAACCACTAAAAATACCCAGGTGTGCCTATAACGATGAAGGTTGCCCTTAACTATTTAGTGGTCCAGGAATGCGGTAGAGGAAAGGTTACAGTTCGACCCCGTTTGGTTCATGTGTTTTTATATGTTCATAGAAAGAAAAAAGTGAAATGTCAATAAACAAGGAATATATATCAATCTCACAGTTACAGACTATTTTAAAAAAATCAGTCTGGTGGAACCCTTATGGTCAAAGATCTGTGCTGTAACCTCTGTAATTTTTTTGCTCTTTCTGCTGCTCAGCATGCAGTACGTATGAGGCAGACGGTGGGGCTGTGGAGTTTGGGTTGGATACTCGCGGAGGCTGCACCCATCCTTTTTGCTGGCTGGTCAGAGGGGAGGCGTCTGGATGACTGAGCAGCGCTGGGGTTCCCATTCTGCATTCTGGCTTCATAGAGTGCGGTGCTGTGATGTGCTCCTTCACATCTGGGGACCCAAGAGTCGTGGGGCAGGGCCTGGGCTGGGCTCTCTGCTGCCTGCGGCTGCTAGGCAAGAGTCGAAGTTAGAGACATGTCGGAGGTGAGGAAAAGGCACCTTATGGCAAATAAATAGTTACAGAACTTACCTAGAGGGCAGAAGCAAAGTGTTGATGGCAGGAAATGGTCGGCTTCCAGGGGGGTGGGGGGCAAACTAAAGGATTTTGTGGAGCAGCAGCAGGAGCGGGGCCTTTTGGTGAGGGGATCGATTTTATAGCCAAGACGACAACTATAGACACCATCCCTGCCCATCAAACCTTCAAGGTTTGTGGTTGAAAAGCTAAGCTCGGGATTTCCAAAGGTGGACAGCAGACTCTTACAGTTGTCTGTCTGGGTAGGACCTCCCTCTCGTTCTGGAAGTGGCAGGCAGACGTTGGCACAGTCACCTAAGCGCTTGCGCAGGATTTAGAGGGTCTGCCTCCAGGATGGCTTTGGGCATCATCCAGCTTTGAGCAGGAGGACTCAGTTCCTCAGTGGCTGTTGACAAAGATCCCAGTTCCTCATCCCATGAGCTTCACAGGGCTGCCCGGGGCCCTTTGGGACATGGCAGCCGACTTTCCCCAGAGCGCGTAATCAGAGAGGAGAGAGCGAGCAGGTTAGCCCCGGAGTCTTTTATAACCCAGTCTGAAGTAGCGGTCACCTGCGGGCAGGGAAATAGCTGCAGCTCTTGCCAGGAGGAAGATCAAAGGACTCGTGGATGTATCTTCCAGCCGCCACACCTGCTGACCACGTGCAAGAGAAAGGTAGAGTGGTCGTTCCACCACTCAGTCTTTGTGCGTTTGTGCTAATTATGCTATCTGCTTTGCCGCTTCCCAGTCTGCTGGAGGCCGACCTTGAGGTCCCGCTGGGTTGCCTGAAGCTTACCCTGGTGCCAGTCAGCTGCCATGATACGAGACAGTTAAGGGAAGGGCACTACGGCTGCTGTGGAATGGGTCGTGTTGGGTGTAGAAGTGCGGTGCTTTTCACGCAAACCCGCGGTGACAAGTGAGATGAGATGGGATGTTACTCTCTGTTGTCACTCTTGGAGTGTTCCATGGCAGAACGGTTAATTCAAGTTTAAGGGGGTTCGGAGAGTTGTAAACACACCACCTGTGGGGCAGAGGCAGAAACCAGACGATCGGGGATAGACAAGGGTAGATGTTGAGCAAGTTGGCTCTGACGGAAACGGGTCGGTAGGGAGATGAGCCTGGTATCGAATCTGAAGTCCACGGCGATAGTGCGGTTGTGTCCTACCGACAGGCCGATGGTGTGGCCATTTTACAAGGCAGAGTCTGAGACTGAGAGATTCCTGAGGTGCAGGGTGGAGGTTCAGTAAATGTTAGCTTCTCCTGTGGATGACACCCACTGACCAAAAGGAGTCTTAAATGTGAGGCTGAACTAAGCGTGGCTGTGACAAGGCAGGGGCAGGGGAGCCAGTGGCGCGGCAGTTGTGTCCGGTGACTGGACGGACCCCATTGTCCAGAACGCTACTGGGTCTGAAGCAGTGAGCAAACTGACGGCACTACCTCCTGAAGCCCCGCAGTCACTACATGTCTTTGACCGTGGCTGGGAGCGGAGGGGATGGAGAAGCGAGACTGCCTCTCAGCACCCCCAGCCTCAACTCCTGAGCTGTATCTCCTGCAGATCAGAAGACTCTCAGGGGCCCAGGACACGGCTGAAAACTCCTTGATTGATTGTTAACTTAGAATCAAGATGCACCCCGGACGCCAGGTGCACCAAGACGATTGAGTAGGGTCATCTCATTTGTGCAGGAATAAATATGAGTCCAGAGACTTCTGTCCCTGTGCACACAGAAATACAGAAAGTAGACTTGGGGACTTGAGATGGGAAAGGAGACTTGCTTTTCATTGTATACACACATTTGTAACTTGGAATTTTTAACTGTGCAGTTGAAGAAAAGCATCTACAAATAAAAAGACTCCTGTCTAAAGAAATCACTTCAGTGCTCACAAGCATACAACCCTCAGGGTTGGCACAGAGGTATTACAAAAGGCAACTGAGGTCTATGGGGATGTTGGCATCGTGGGCTGTCAGATGATCAGGATTCCGTCCAGCTGGTGTGTGCCAGCTTCATCATCTGCCCAAAGCCAGGACATGATGGCAGTCAGATGGCTTCACAAGGAACTTGGACCTAACAAGATGTCTGGAAAACCATCTTGAACATATTATCCCAGATGCTGTCAAACATGTGGGACTCTGGGACTGCTTTCTAGAAACTGAAGTCCAGAAGAGGAATAGACTCTGCATTGAATCTAAAGTGTCTAGATCGGGGAAAGCACACAGTGGTCCAAGATGGTGATGGCACTAATGTGACGGCAGTTCCAACAGAGGAAAATAAATTTTCTCTCCACAAAAGTGCTAGCTAATTGGGCTGCGTCTGAGGGATGCTACAGATTACATAGTAACTGCAAATATGAATTGAGTTGCTATAGGGCAGTGCTGTCCAATGGAAATACAATGCAGGACAATATGGGAGTTTAGTTAAGCTGGCCTGTACAAAATAATGACCCATAACGTCCTTGTACCAACAAGAATGAGGAAGCAAAATAGGAAGAGATGCCGTTCATAACAGCAGCAACAAGAAAAACCAAACATTCACCCTGACCCGAGTGGCTTGGTTAGAGTGTCCTCCTCTGAACCGAAAGGTCGCAGGTTTGATTCCCAGGCAGGGTACACGCCTAGTTGAGGGCTCCATCCCCAGATGGGGTGTGTAAGAGGGACAACCAATCAAAATTTCTCCCTCTCTTCTCTCTCTAAAATAAATGAACATATCTTCAGGTAAGAATAAGAAAAAAACCATAAACATTCAACAATTTTTGTCTGTTTTGTGCACTGCTATATTATATCTTTACTGTTTAGAATGGTACATAGCGTACAGTAGGTGCACAAAAAGTAAATACAGTACAACACAATAGACAAAATTCCTGTCTTCATGGAGTTTAAACCCTTCTACTGTTTCTGAACAGTTCAGCTGCCTGTTGCCACGAAAAGGCAAACTCATGAGGCAGGTGCTGGTGGCAAAGGAAAGGCTTACTCAGGTGCTGCACAAGCCTAGGAGAATGGTGGACCCCGGTCTCAAAGACCATCTCCCCTCCTGCTAAAGCCTGCAGTTCTTATAGGTGTAGGCAAGGGAAGGCTTCCTTTTCCTTAATACAATTATTTTCCTAGCTTTTGGCCTCCCGGGGCCCTATCCATTCATATTTCTAGCTTTCTTCCGGCTCAGTGTAAGGACCTCCCCGCTGGCCATCTTGGCCATTGGGCAGGGACTCACCTGCCCCACCAACCGACTTCTATGGTAACAGCAGGAGGAGGTAAGCAATAACCAAAATATGTAAATTATGTAGTATTTTAGAAGGTGGAAAGTACCAAGGGAGGAAGGTGAGCGAGAGAAAAAGAGGGATTGTTGACATTTATTTTTTGGCGATTTCCTCCAGGCCAGAAGTGTGGGTCTCTAGCGAAATACTCGATTTTCTTAACCCGTTAAGCCAGGAAAAAAAGATGTTTTCTTTTATCGAAATCTTAAAATGAAGAAAAGGTGTTCAGTCCCAACAAGGGAGACTTCTCAAAGAGATTGTGAAAACTTTCCGTGTTTTCCTGTTGTGTTGAAATGAGAGTCTTCTACGAGCCCTCCATGGATTCCTGCTGTTCCTGACTCAAGACAGAAGACATTGCTTGTTCATTCTTCCTGCTTCTCCGGCGAAGGGGAAACTTTGCTGGGCTGCAAGTCAGCTGTCAGGTGTGAAAGAGTTTCCAGAGTCCCCTTAAAAAAAACAAACCGTCAATGAAGTATTTAAATAAACTTTAATTTAGAAGTTGGCATGTTTATGTAATTAAATGGTCTGTCTGAAGAATCAGAATCTAAAAGGATTTTCACAAAACTAAGTGCTCGTTTCCCGGTGGTAAAGATAATATTTCCACGGCGTTTTATCACCGGCGGAGAGGGGTTTGTTTTCATTGTTAACATTCACTATTTTATCGTTATGCGATGGTTAGTCTAGATAAGTGATGTAGAGTCCCGAGCGCCGCAGCTGCACCGCTCACCATTGGGCAGGGGCTTCTGGGGATGGTAGTTCCCAGACCTGGTTGCGCATGCGCCTTGATCCCGGGCGCGCGCTGAGAGCCGTGGTTTCCGCCGCGGAGGAGGGTCGGCTCCGGGCGGCGCTCAGCTTCAGAGGCGTCTCGGGGGTTGTGGGTGGAGGCTGTGCGGCTGTGAGTCCGCCCTGTTGGCTAGAGCAGGCGGAGCTGGAAGGGGGCACTGGTGACCGATGATAGGGCCGCCTCGGCCGGGTGGGGTGGTGAGGGGCTCCGGAGCGGCTTTCCTGGGGTGGGGTGGGGTGGGAGAGGGTGGGTTCGGTTTGGGGGGCAACTCCGAGTTTCGGGGTGATCGACTCAGGCAGAGCGTCTGCAGATTTCGGGCTCGGCTGTGCATCGCCGGGTCGAGGATTAGTGTCTGTCTTGGCACGTGAATCTCTGGAGCCCAGGGGCCGCAGGGGGCGTCGGCTCCGGTTTGGGGGATAATGGTTTGGGCTCTGCGTCCCGTCTTGGGGACTGAGATTAGCTCAAGCAGCTCATCTCCGAGCATCGGGGCACGGCTTGGGCTTCTCATTCCTCGATTTTGGCGGAGGCCAAATCTCGGAGTCTTAGATTCTGAGCGCTGTCTGGGTTTTGACAGCTCCGACTCTAGCGGGGCACTCTTGACTTTAGGGTGGAGGTTCTGGCCTCTGGAAACAGGGGAATAGCTCAGACTGTACATGGCCCTCTCTAGTAGTAAATCAGGAGTATGCCTCTGAATACAGTTTGAAAAGAAATGCCCCAAATGATTAACCCCATCCTCACCTTGTATGCTGTGAGCCAGGAAATGCAAAACTTCAAGGATTACAAGACACGTGACAAGTCGTAAATTGTTAAATAGCAGGCAACAAATTGGAAATTTAAACACTGACTCTGCTTTTGTTAAAAATTAAAGAATATTGATTATTTTAGGTGTAATGTTTACATTTTAAACATTCAGATCTTTTTAAGCTACATAATGAAGTATTTATGGATGAAATAGTGTTATATATATCAAGCACTTGCTTCAAAATGGTATGTGAAGACGTGAGAAGGGTTAGAGGTGTATTTGAAATAAGAGTGATCACAGGCTGATAATTATCTAAGCCTGTGATTGGTACATGGGGGGGTTCCTTATACTATTTTGTGTACCTCTGTATGTTTGAAATGTTCATAATGAAGTATTTTTGCAGCAGTTTTCCAGTTAACAAACTAGGAGGTGCCTGAGCATAGAAAGATTGGATCCACTCTTAGCTTCACATAGTAATGTGGGGGCCAGACCTCGGGAATCCCCCCTCGACCTAGGTCCCTATGCCTGGGAGTCACTGTGACTCAGAAGTGCAGTCTGAGCTCCAGGCCTTTTAATAACATTCTGTGGTTTTCCTCCCTAATGAAATTGATTCATAGGTATTTTGTGAATGGGATACTTTTCCCCATTTCTATTTCTGTAAATATAGGTGTGTTTTTCAAAATCTTAAACCTAGTATGTTCGAAACTGAGCCGCTGATACTCTTCTACAACATTTGCCTCTCCTACGGTCTTCCCCATCTCCTCCAGCGGCAACTCCATCCTGGCAGTCGCTGAGGCCACGCCCCCACTCCTTCCCTCCGTTCCCGCCCCACATGCTGTGTGGTCCTGTATGGTCCGTGTAAATGAGGAACCCAGCCACGTCTCACTAACCCCCCCTCTACTTCCCTGACCTAGCGCGCCATCATCCTTTGCTGAGGTTATGTGGTAACTTCCTAACTGGTCTGTCTGCACCCCGTCCTGCCACGTCGGTCCATTCTTAGCAACGGCCAGGGTAATACTGTTGATGCCTGAGGTAGACCATGTCTCTCCTCTGTTTAAAATTTCCCCGTCACTCCCATTAATGAGAATAACTGGCAAAATCCTTTAAATCAGTGATGTTCAACCTTTCCCTCTCATAGCACACACATAATCACTAAAATTCTGCAGCACACCCAAAATATACATTTTTTGCCGATCTGACAAAAATAGGTATAATTTTGATTCATTCACACCAAACAGCTATTGTTGTGTTGGCTGTTGTCTTTTTTTTTTTTTTTAGAACAATAAGGGAAAAGAGGCCAGTGCCCCTGATCAAAATAGTCAGGTATTGCAAGCTAGGCTCTTTTGAGCCCCTCCCTGACTCCTCCTTCCATATCCCCTCCCCTCTCCCTCACCCTGCCCCACAGACTAGGCAGGCTGCAGCAAGCAGAAGCAGTTAGGGTTTTTTTTCGTCAAAACACCAAACATGAAGTTGAGAGAGCCCTGCTCTTTACTACCGATGCCACACACAAGTCCTCCTGGTACCCCATAACCGTGTGCCTTGTACCAAGTGGAAAATAAATTACAACCAGCCAGCAAAAAAAAAAAAAAAAATTCTTGTGGCAAATCGGTTGAAAATCGCTGCTTAAGATCATATACCATCTGGCTGCCACCACCTGATTTCTTCTCCTATTGGCCGTTCCCTCTCTCACATCACTGCAGCCCATGCCATGGCATGCTGCCACCCCAGGGTCTTTGCACTCACCATTTCCTCTTTCTAATGCACTCATCACACCAACAGTTGTATTGCCCACTCCCTTACTTTGCTGGGTCTTCACTCACATATTGCCTTCTCAGTAAGACATGCCCTGACCAGTCTGTTTCATCCCTCCCTATTCCCCTTAAGATTTATTTATTTTTAGTGAGAGAGGAACGGAGGGAGAAAGAGATAGAGGAAAACATTGATGTGAGAGAGAAATGTCTATTGGTTGCCTCTTGCATGCACACCAAATTGGGACCGAACCTACAACCCAGGCATGTGCCCTGACCAGGAATCAAACTGGTGACTTTTCACTTTGCAGGACGATGCCCAACCGAGCCACACTAGTCAGGGCAAAACTTTTTAAATCTTCAAGGCAAATATTTGCTTTTATTAAATATTTTGTCTTTTTAAAATTCTTTTTATTTTACTCAGTAATGGGCTAAAAAGTACTTTCACTTTTTGCTACATTCTTCCTAATGTTCCTTTTTTATGACTACATTGAGTGAATATGCAACAGGAATTTGAAGACCAAATGGCATGATAAAAAGAATGTGGACTTGTAAAACCTGGGTATGTGTAGTATATTTTTAATTATTCTCCTACTTTCCCATATTACCTATAATACAGAATTTACAGGATATGTACCACATGGAGATGGAGTGTGGATTTTGAGGGTTAGAGACACATTGAATCGCAAGGTCTACAGCAGATTGACTTTCTCAGATGTGTTGGACAATTGACCTAATATCTCTGAAATTTGACTTTGAAGCCTCTAATATGGAGTTAACTCCCATAAAAGCTTCAATGATAGAATATATCTTTTCCCTGAGGACGCTGCTTCCTCTATAGTCTTTTTCAAGTGGTAGCTGTTTTTCTTGTCATGTCTGCTTTGGCTGTGCTTGGAATAGAAATTGGTATCACTTTCACTCCTCATTGCCTCTCCTTGTAAAATTCAATTCTCATCTCGTCAAAGTGTAAATCATTACGCTTCTTTTTACAGCCATCTGATGCTCTGTAAGTTCAGTGTTTCCTGATTCAATGAAGATTTTGCCTCTTGGCTCTTTGTCACTTATCTGTTATAATTCTGTTTTTAAAAGATTTTTTTTTTTTGTTTATTGTCAGAGAGAGGGGAAAGGAGGGAGAAAGACAAGGAGAGAAATATCAATGTGAGAGAGACACATCAATCAGTTGTCCAGCTGGGGACCTTGTCGCAGTCCCGTCCAGCAGGACCGCGTGTTATCGTGGAATGCTTGTCTCATATCCCCGGACAAGTGATGAACAAATTCACACGGACTAAAGGAATCCGCTGAAGAGAAAGGGACGTCGAGCCACTCTCTAAGTGATAAACAGAATGGTAGCTTGGCCGCTCTCTCAGTAAGAGAGAGGACCAGCCTGGCTACTCTCTCAGAGAAAGGGCCTGCGTGGCCGCTCTCCCAGAGAGAAAGAGGGACGGCCTGCGTGGCTGGCCTCTCAGAGAGAGAGGGTCCCGACCCCTCACCTCGACAGGCTTTTATTGAAATTCCAGGTACATTACATTCAGGATGGTCCTCATTTACTATGCATAGGTTTGCTTTAGGTGGTTAATTATTATAGATAGCAAAGAAAAGACCGTTGCTAATCACTTCAAAGATAAGATACAAAGTAGAGAGGAGGCTTAGCTAGTTACACATGTACTTTGGAAGTCTGACCCAAGTCAAAGTAAACTTCTGCTGTCTCTATCCCAGGTGAGGGAGTTTTTTGCAAAAGCAAGTTTTTTAAAGCGGCCTAGGAATAATGCATCTGATTACCCATAGGAGACCCACCCACAGATGTCACCTGCACGCCATGCGCATCAGGACTGCATTCAGAACCAGAGCTGAGCCACAGGCCACATCACACACAAATAGGTTCCCCATAGGACCTGGCCCACCATCCAGGCATGTACCCCGATGGGGAATTGAACCAGTGACCCTTTGGTTCACAGGCCAGCACTCAATCCATTGAGCAACCCTAGCTGGGGCCCTGTTTTTGTTTTTAAGTAACCACTAGATTTTCTATTGAACAGTTTACTCATAAATTGCAAGACACTATAACTGTTTGTGACCTTGGCTGGGAAGCACTTCTTTAGGGGTACAGAGATAACTCAGAGACGTAGATAGTGCAATGGCAGCAGTATTTTAAATATGCTACGAAAGGGAAGAAAATACTAAAATTTATGGTGTATATTTTGGGGAAAAAGCTCCCAAAGACTGATGTCTCACTCAGAGCAGTTGTTTGGGAGGACAGTGCTGGCAGGACCACTTTAATCAGGCGGTGTGTATTCCCCGAGATTTATGGGTATCCACCTAGGAATTCACCCAATGGTAGTCCTCAGATTGAAGGTCAACAACAAGTGGACACGGATGCCCACTGCAGCACACTTTGCAGTACTACGGGTGTTTGATAGGATGAGATTGGCAATGTGAGGACAGAAGAGGAAAACATTCAGAATCCTGCTCTCCTTTTAAACTCTTACCTCGCTCTTCTTCTTGTGGACGTTTGTGTGCGTGATTGAGGCACAGTGTCTCTGATGTAGGGAGCATTCAAGGCCATACTGTGGTCCTCACTGAGGAAAAGTTGGTGCTATTGAGCAAGACCAAAATAACTTAATTTAATCTCCCGTTGAAACCTAAATTGTACAATAGTTTATCAGAAGCACAGGAGAAATTGTAGAAAGTGTGAGATGGCAGCAGAAGGAAACCAAAATGCAGGACATCTTCGCTGAAAACTGACCTGGCTTCTCCAATGGGTCAAGGTCATAAATTAAACATGGATGGAAGCGGATACATGTCTAGATTGAGAAACTCAAGGGACAACGACCAAATACAACAAATGGACATTTTCGAGATGGCTGTAAAATTTCAAGAGTTATTTTTTCAGGTATGAAACCATACTAAGAAATTACCACCTGACCAGACCTGTGGGGCCGTCGAGGGGATTTAGGCCGCGCGCCTAGGCTTTCGAGCCGCCGCCCCCACGGCCAGTCAGTCGCAGGGCATCCAGCAGCTGCTGCAGGCTGAGAAGCGAGCCGCAGAGAAGGCGTCCGACGCCCGCAAGCGCAAGAACCGGAGGCTGAAGCAGGCCAGAGAAGAGGCTCAGGCTGAAATTGAGCAGTACCGCCTGCAGAGAGAGAAGGAGTTCAAGGCCAAGGAAGCCGCGGCTCTGGGATCCCACGGCAGCTGCCGTACTGAAGTGGAGAAAGAGACCCAGGAGAAGATGACCATCCTCCAGACCTACTTCCGGCAGACCCGGGATGAGGTCCTGGGTAACCTCTTGACCCTTGTCTGTGACATCCAGACAGAAATCCCTGAAAACTACCGCATAAATGGGTAGAAGAGGAAAGCGCACCTGTTTCAGGGACTGGCGTTTTAGATGCCTCCATGGAGTGAGAAGCTTTTGCAAAGCTGGAGTTACATTCTTGTGGAAAAGCATTAAATTATTTCTCTGTTACATAGTAAGTCCTTTTACTTTCTGAGATCAGCAAATCTAGTTTCTTTGTACAAACCTAGAGCTTACCCAGAGATTTGTTCTTTTTACTTCATATTTCTCAGATATTGAATGGGTGTACCTGGTCTTTTTTGTGCCTTTTAGCTCAAGCAATATATATATATCAAGCAATATTGCTATATATATATATATCAATACTAATATTTTTTTTCTTAGATATAGTAAGAAACACTTTTTTTTAAGAAAGAAAGGGATTAATTTTTTTTTTTCCCCTAAAGCTATCTTGAAGGTCAGGGGCTTTCTCTATGAAAAAGTAGTCGGTAGTTGTTTGTTACCTGTGTAAAGCAGCGGCCAGCCTTAAAGCAGGCCTTTGTGGCTGGGGTTAGAGCGGTGAAGGCTAGCATAATTGTTGGTGCTGCTTTTAGTGTCCCTCATTCAGAATCACTAGATGATAGAATTGAAGAACTGTTACATGTTATTACGTGGTGTACTGATACTCATTTAAAAGTAAAGACTCTTTGTCATGGAAAAAAAAAAAAGAAAGAAATTACCACCTACTTTTTTAGTGTGATAGTTGCAGTGTGGTTATACCAGAAAATGGAAATATTGTGGGGGGAAATAATTCAGGGTCATGGTTTTGCTTTAAAATATTACAGTGACAAAAGGGAAGATAGATAAAATTGATAGATCAGGGGAATGTGGCAAATGTTGATAATTGTTGAATTGGGGGGGATGGGAAATGAGGCTGGGGTGTGTTTTACTCTCGTCTGTAATTCTACATGTTTGAAATTTCTCTCACAGGAAGGTATAAAAATGTTAGTTCCTGTCCAGAAGAAAATCTAGAAAGTAGAACCTTTGTGTACTTTTTGTTGTTGTTGGATTTTCTGGATTTGAGTCCAACCCTCTCCAATCCACCCGGCAGAAAAATCATGGTCTCATTGGCTTCCATATTCCTAAGACACTTTATTGTATTTGCAATATCGACAGTGAGATGAAAGTAAGTTATGTGTTGCTTGAACTTCAACAAAAACATATTTCAAAATTTCACATAATATTTACCACGTCAGATTATAGTAATGTCTCCAATGAATGGATGCAGCTCCTTTCATCCACCTCAAGCCCAGCGTTTTGTAATAAGCAGTTCACATCAAGGTAGAGCCAAAAGTTTTTGCTGTTCTGCTTTATATCTTAATAAAGCTGGCATTACTTTCTTGTGGGTTCTAGCGTGTTGGGATGAATAGTTAATGTCATACAACACTCTCAGAGTTGTAAATGCATCCAACACTTAGGGGATAAAGTAGAAAATCCAGTCAAAGTAGAATTGAGATACTGGATCCCTCACACTGATGCCCTGTTTCAATGTCTGCATTTTTAACCCACACACATCTTCCCCTTTATAACATACGTCTCAGCTTCCTTTCATTTTCAAGCTTTGTTCTTCTCTACCAAAGGGGCTTTAGACGTTCATATTTGTCGTATATAAAAAGAAAGAAAAATGAGAAAAAGGAACAGAAAGGCTGAGCTCGACCGGCAAGAGAGAATTGATTCAGACTGAACCCAGTAATCTAAAAGAAAAAGGAAAAGGCTCCAAGAAGCACTACCTGAAGAGGATTCTGCAGACTGTGGGTTCACAAGGATGGAGACACTTTCTGGAGAAGATAATTAAGTATTGATTAGAACCCAGTGCTTCCGGAAGCATTTGCGTCCAAAGAAGACAGGGCTAAGAAGTTTGTGCTGTACTCTGGAATCGTGCAAAATATATGCAACCTCTAAGGGCAGTAGCCGAGCTTCTGCCCTAGGAAGGCGTTGATGCTGCCAGTTCTTCCCGAAGGTTCTGGAAAGTGTAATCTAAGAGCCCTGTGCAGTCGGTGAATTGACGCCGCAGGGGGCGGGGCTGTGACAATCACCTGCTCTAGAATTCTGGCTGTGTAATCCAAGAACTGCGGGTCGAGTCACTTCCGCTCCTGGGAAGTGAGGTGGTGGCATTCCTTCTTCTGAGTCAGGCGCGGGACAGCAATGCTTCTTCGCTTGGCCTGGGGCCGACAGCGCCGCGTGCTTGGCCTTCTGGAAGGGAACCTGCAGCCAGCCGCAGAGGCCGAGGTTGGGCCCGCTGTTTGCCGGTTGAGGGTCTCCTCTATTCTGTGCTCCCTGTCCCTCACTCCCAGACTGACCAGACTGCTCTGTCACCTCCTAGAGGTGTGAGACTGGGTCTGTGCCTTGCGTTCCTTTTCTGTAACATGAGGGGAATAACAGTACTTGCCTAATAGAGTCGTTTGGAGAGTTAAATGAGATAGTTACAAATAAAAGTTTGAAAACAAGTGGCAAAGATGGATTTACTTTAATAAATTAATATATTATAATTTCTTGAGGAATGCCCAGTTAGCCGAAAGTTTGTATGAGCCCAGGAAGGGACCAGCGTTCCACCTGCAGAGCTACGGGCCCTGTTTTTCCTAATCCCTGGAGGAATCCGGGCTATTCTTGGCTTTCTTTTGCTCTCTCGCTATCCCTCCCCCCCTCTCTCTTTCCCTTTAAGAAGTGGGGGTGGGAAGGGTACGTCACTCCAGGGTAGCTTATGGGGATGTCCTCTGTGATTCATGAAGAAGGGAACCACAGTTCCAATTTCTCTCCCCTCCTTTGCTTCCCCAGCCCTGACTTCTGGAAGAGGGCTGCAAGGAAGGTGGAGCGAATGTCTTTGGCTGCTAGCACCAGAGCATCATCCGAGTAGGATTTACCATCCTTCCTACCATGTCATCTCTCATCTATAATTATTATAATTAGTCATTGTAATGAGCACATTCTGCTACATGTCCAAATGTTTGTTGAATAAATGCGGAAGTGGATGGGAGGAGTGCTTGGGCATAGTAATAGTGATAGTTAATATTTAGTGCTAAGTAGTACTATTTTAAGGACGTTATATAAATAAATCATTTAATCCTCACAACAGCTTACTGAGGTGGGTTATTTATTCATTTAAAGGGCAGGATATTGAGACACAGCAAAAGTTACCTACCAGAGGTCATCCAATTACTAAGAATCTGAGCTGGGAGTTGAACCAAACTATTCTGTCCCCAGCCTCATTTCTTTTCTTTAAAAAATTTTTTTTAAATCCTCACACGAAGACATATTTTTCATTGCTTTTAGAGGGAGTGGAAGGGAGAAAGGGGGGGAGGGGGAGGAGAGAGAGAGAGAGACCTGAGAGAGAAACATCACCCACTGCCTCCCACATGCCCTGGACCACCGATTGAACCTGCAACCTGGGTATGTGCCCTCACTGGGAATCCAGCCTTCAGCCGTTCCGTGCACAGGACCAGGCTCCAGCCAAATGCGCCACTGGGCCAACCAACTGAGCTACAGTGGCCAGGGCTGTGTCCTCATTTCTTAATGTTTGTTGTTAGATTTGGAAGGCATGGTTTGTCAAGGACTGTGAAAGCTATGTTAATGAGTTTTGTGCTTTCAATACGCTTTTGAAGGCATCTTACATTATTTAGTTGTATCTTATTTCGATTAATAGTTCGTATTTTGATTTTTGAAATTATTGGTTGTGTGTTATAGATAATTAAGAGACTATATGAAACTTGAATAAAATTTTGAATTATTCATATTTCTAGGATGTACAGATAACTTAACATTTTAATGTATTTTTTCAGATTATGTTTATTTACCTACATTTTACAAAAGAGTTGTCATAGGTCTTTTTTTTTCCTCCTTTGCTTTTTACTTTGGGAATTTACAGGATGGCCAAATGCTCAAATAGGGTAACGTCTCCCCGCAGAATCATCACCAAGCTTTAACCCTAGTCGACATTTGCTCATCTTGTTGCATCTAACCTTCCTTACGCACACCACCCTCCGCTCCCCGGTCACGTTTGAAGAAAAAAAAGTTCGAGAAAAGAGGGACGGGGTGGCCAAGCTCGCTCAACAGTATAGAACTCAGACTGACTCTCCTAAAGAGAACAACGACCATCCAAATACTGACTATCCAAAAAGAAAAGGGCAGCCTTGAGGAAAGGGCTGCCCCGCAGGACATTCAGGAAGCGTGGTCCAGAGCAGATCCACAGCGTGAGAGGCCATTACACTCCCGGAAAGCCGCCTTTAAAGCATGACTGGTTGGAGAAAATAACACAAGTAGACAATAGAGCTCTCTTAAGTTTGGAAGCATGTCGGCTGCAGAAAGACGCGGTTATGGAATTCGTTCCGGCTCCCCGCGCTGGGAAATACCACCCAGACTCTCGGAGTAGCAGCCGGCACTTCCGCCCTGGGGAGGCGAAGTGGCCTGGGAATTCTGGGAAGTGTAGTCCGGGAACACCGCTGGTGGATAACTTCCTCTCCCGGAGGCCGCGGCTGTGTCCCTGCTCGCGTCAGGAATTCTGGGAAGCGTAGTCTAGGAGGTCTCTGTAGGCAGAGTCACTTCCGACCCAGGTACTCGAGGCGCGGCCTTCGTTCCTCTCGGAAAGGTGAGCCCGTTACTCCCGGTGGCCCGCTCCCCGCTCCCACACTGGCCTTTCTTCGCCTTGCTGTGAGCCAGTAGCGAGCAGGCCGGAGACCTTGAGGAAGAGAGTCGGCCCGCGGCGAGAGGGGCTTGTGCTTCCTTTGAATGAGCCTGCGGGATTGGGGGGCGGTGGGTGCGTCCCGGCTTAGGGCCCTGGGATACAGCGCTGGGATTCAGGGTCTCCTGGCTTCTGGGCTTTCCCAGCCCTTTTCCGGACCATCTGCCCGCGCTGCTGCTCCTTAACAATATAACATTCGAAGAGCATCTTAATGTCTGCCTGTCTCTTCTTCTTCTTTAAGCTGGTGTTAATGTCTACCTAATAGAGGTATTTTTGAGAGTTAAATGAGAACGTAGAAGCAAAAGACTTAGAGCCTGGCTTATGGGACAGATACATGTCTTTGTAATTTCCGGAGAAGCACTCAATTCCCTGAAAGCTTCTGTGAACCCGGGATGGGGTCAGAGTTCCCTGGTCCGTGTCTCATCCCTGAAGGAAGCGGGTCAGTAGGCAGATTTCTATTCTTTTAACTTCAGGTTTTGGAGAGGGTCACGCCTGGCTGTTGTCTGGGATGTCCACTGTAGTGTGTGTTTGCAGGAGTTCTCATGGGGATCCAATCTCCCCCAGCCCCCTCTCCCTTCTAGCCTTGACTCCTGGAAAAAGGCTGCATGGGGGAGCGGAGGACCCTTCGGCTCCCCGCGGCGGGGCCTCACCTGAGTAGGATTTAGCATATTTCTTCCTCTCCTATCTTTTAAGGGAGAAGATATTTCCTTCATGGATCTGCAGATTTTTCAGCTTCGAAGATGCAATGATATTTGTTGAATAATGCCAGGAAGGGGTGGGGCGTACCTGGGCATGAGCAATGCTTAATCATTGACTGCTAAGTATTATTCTAGGGATTTTATATGAATGAACATTTAACCCTCACCAGAGCCGGTGGAGGTCAGGGATGCTTTATTCTCATGTTAAAGATGAGGAACTGAGACCCGGAGAGATTATGTTGTTGATCCTAAATCTCAAAGCTGGCATTTGAATTTAGGCAGTTTCTATCTGTCGTCTTAGGTGTTAACAAGCTTAGTCTCAGGTTGAGAAGGCTAGCTTTGGATTTTTGTAGAGGGCTATGTCTGTGAGCTTGGAGTTTTTTATAAGTTTTTTGTCTCGGCACCTGCAAGTTAATTGTACTTTATTTGACATAATATTTATAGTTCAAATTCTGATTATAGAATTGGTTGCATATTGTAAAGAATTAAAATATTTTTAAAAAAGAATTAAGAAAATATATGAAGTATAAAGAAAAAGATTTAATTACCCATGACCACAGGATACAGACATAATAGTAATATTTTAATGCTTTCCTATTCCATAGATTTATTTTTGGATTTTTACTTCAGTTTTACAAAACAGGTATCATAGGTCTTATTTTCCCCTTAATTTTTTACTGTGGAAATGTGCAGTCATAGCAAAATGTGATCATAACATTATAAACCCCTCTGGAACCATCACCCAGATTCCACCCTTGTTAACATTGGTCGGTCTTGTAGCCACTGCCCCCCTCCAGATTTCCATGTTTCAGTCTTTTAAAGCAGATCCCCGACATTGAGTCGGTGTGCTAGTGATGGACTTACATCATAACCGGCGAAAATGGATGATCAACCCTTGTTTGTATCCAGAACCAAGAAAGGGAGACCTTAGCAGCTACTCCGCCGTGCTCAGCCTTTGCATCACGGAGAATGGTACTTCCTTAGGAAGCTGAGGGTCGCAGAGGGCCCTTGCACTTTGGGGGGGATGGTGATGAATTTTGTTTTCTCACACGCAGTTTGATTCGCCTGTGTCTTGGGGCTGTCTCTTCCTTATTTCTGTCTTTTCTATTCACTGAAAGTCCTGTTGCTGGAACCGTGTCGTAGTTTTCTCTGTGTGCCGGCACAAACAGCAAGGTTGCTCCGAGTGGCTCCTGCTGCACTGCCGTCCTCCGTTGCGGAGGTCAGGCCGCATTTTGTCCATTGAGCCCCTCCAGCCCCCTCCCTTACCCAGTTGTTTTGGCCCCCCACGCCCCTTGTTCTCCCAGAGAACCTGGCTTCTGTCACTGAGGTGTGATTGCTGACTACCGAATCGCCCTCCCACACTAGGCTCTGAGCAAATGCAGATCTGGGAATTGTGTCCCTTTTAGAAGGTGACCCATAGGTACTGGGTGAGTGAAAGAAAACTCATCACTCATTGCTAGTTATGTGGCCAAGTTAATCCTTATTCTTAGTAGTTGTGCATCATTCTGTGGATTCTCCAGCCGCGGCCTTGTGGGCAGGAACTGGGGGCGGGAGGGGTATTGTACTAAAGGGGCAGAACATCTCAGAGGCGCTAAAAGGTCTGCCTTATGCGTGGCCAGGACTAGCCTTTTTTTTTTTAGTTCTTTCTCTTTCACAGGTGACCTTGCAGTTGCCTGGGAACAGTAAATAAGGTAAATAATAATATTCACTGTTGAGAACAGTGAATAATCTTGAGGAAGAACCCAAAGAAATGAAACTTCCGCTCTCCACATCCTTCCCAGGGTCGAGCCCTGAGCCAGCACATTTTTCGGACGAGGAATACAGTAGCCTCTCTCGTTCCATCCCCGTGGAAAGGGGGTGTGCCATTAAACCTTTCAGAAGGGCGGTCTCAGTCTAACCCTATGTTGTCACCCAGGCCACAAATTATGAAGTAAGAAGCTATCATCCCTGCCACCTACATGCCTTAAAGACGCAACTGCAAGGCCAGTTTCATGATGTAGAGTAGAATCTGCTGCTCTGCGGCCACAAGACAATAGGAAACACTTGTACATATTTCAGCAGTTTTCCACCGCTCACACACATACTTCTTTTATTTTTTAAAGATTTTATTTATTTACTTTTTAGAGAGAGGGGAAGGGAAGCAGAGAGAGAGGGAGAGAAACATCAGTGTGCAAGAGATACATTGATCTGTTGCCTCTCGTGCCCTTACTGGGGGACCTGGCCTGCAACCCAGGCATGTGCCCGGACTGGGAATCGAACCCACGACCTTTTGGTTCGCAGGTCAGTGCTCAATCCACTGAGCCACACCAGCCAGGGCTCACGCATATACTTCTAACAATGATTCTGTAATGTTGGTGTTTTTATCCTAATGCTGTAGATCACAGAAATGAAGCTTAGAGAGGTTTATTAATACAGCCATGTATGTAAGCAGGGAGAGCGGTGCCAACATATAGCAAATGTACAGCCCAATGTCCGGTTTTAAAAGGAATTGTCACCAGAGTCCGCTTTTTTTAAAAGATTTTTTAAATTTCTTTTTAGAGAGGGGAAGGGAGGGAGAAGGAGAGGGAGAGAAACATCAATCAGTTGCCTTTGTACAACCCGCAACACAGGCGTGTGCCTGACCAGGAATCAACCAGTCACCTTTTTGCTTTGCAGGATGATGCCCAACCCACTGAGCCACACCGGTCAGGGCCAGAGTTCACTTTAACCAGTACATCCCACCGCCTCTCCTGTCCCACATTTCCCAGGACCAGAAGGAGCACCGCAGGAGCCACGAGGTGTGTGAGGACTGCTGGGCGGGGCCGTGGAGGCTGCCTCACGCACCCGGGCATCCTTCCCGGACAGCCTGCGGGCAGCTGGAGTCCAGCCCGCAGTCTGCCTTCTGAGACGTGGTGGCAGCGTCTGCCTGCGGGAAGGGACGCCCTTTTCCAGTTTGCACAAAGATCTGTTTCCCTTTCTCTCGTGGCTTCTTTCTCATCTTGTTCTGCCTTCTGCCTTCTCAGGTCTCTCTCTTTCTGTAAGAAAAGACAGAGAAAATGACCAAGTTCCAGGTGAGTTGGGTTTTTATTTCTGTCACTTGAACATGTTGTTTCACTTCTCAGGGAGTGGGTACCTTTTTTCTCTTCCGTGAGAAGTATAAAGAATGACAACAGACGTTTAATACCATTTACATGACATGCTTTTTGTTTCATTTTTTTTTAAATTTCCTTTTAGAATTTTTTATCATTTTAGTTTACTAATAACAGTATAAAAGAGAGTAGGAATTTTATTTTATTTATTTATTTTTAAAGATTTTATTTATTTCTTTTAGACAGAGGGGAAGGGAGGGAAAGAGAGAGGGAGAGAAACATCAATGTGTGGTCACCGCTCACGCGCCCCCTACTGGGGACCCGGGCCACAACCCAGGCATGGGCTCTGACTGGGAATCGAACCGGCGACCCCCCTGGTTCACAGCCCGCGCTCAATCCACTGAGCTACACCAGCCAGGGCTGAAATAACTTTTTTACTTCCCAAATTTACTTCTGACTCTATCACCGATTTTTTTTTTTTTTTTTTAAGTGTTCATGTCTAGTGTTAGCCGAGGGTTAGAGTTGAGGGATTTTTACTTTCTTGGAAGAAGACTATGTTGGAAAAACCTTTTTTGAAGGAAATACCTGCCATTATGACTTCAAAACTTTAAAGATTATTATTCTCCAAAGTTACTATTTCTACTTTTTGGAATTTATTTTAAAGAGATGATTGACAGATTTCCAGGGACTAAGTTCTCCATAATAGGCTTTTTTTAATTTTTTGACAATATTATTTATAATAGATCATCTAAAACTAAGTAAGCCTGCATTATGTGGATTAGGTCAGTGTATTCTCATCAATTCCTTGATTTCCACGCAGCCCTGAAATGGGATGAAAGATGTTGGTGATGACAATCACAATAACGGCTAACATTCATTGGTTACTGTTTGTCAAGCACTGTTCCAAGTACTTTACCTCTAGTCACTGACTGTATTGCTAGAACCCTAAGGTACGGGTGTCAGCAAACAGATGAGGAACTGGTCCAGGGCCGCTCAGCTGGTGTGAGGTAGAGCACTCCGGCGTGAACACAGGCAGTCGGGCTCCAGGGCTGCTCGCTGCCTCTGGGCCTCAGAGGAGGGTCTCCACACGTGAACAGTCAGGGTGACTGAGAGCCTGTAAGTTCAGCAAATTAAGGAAGTGCAGCGTGTGTGTAAAAGGGAAAACAGACTCATCACACGTGGTTAGAACTACATCTTTTCTGTAGCAAATAACATTATTTTTTTCTTACATATTTTTTAAACATCATTGATGTGTGAGAGAAACATCAATTGGTTGCCTCTCACATGCCGCAACTGGGGGCCTGGACCACAACCCAGGCCTGTGCCCTGACTGGGAAAAGAACAAGCAACCTCTCGGTCCTCAGACCAGCACTCAGTCCCCTGAGCCACACCAGCCAGGGCTGGAGCAAATGACATTATTAATGTAACTTAAATGATTAGCCGCCCACAATGCAGCAGAGTTCCAGGGTCTTACCTGTAGGTGTGCTAATGAAAGGGAGCGATGTAAAGTGTAAGGGTTACGTTTCTTGCAGCCCTGGTGTTGGACGGAGTTAGCATTATGGAGGGCAAACAGAAGGCAGCTCCCTAAATGTGGCTTGGGTGCCTCAGAAGCCAGAACGACATCCTTTACACTTTCTCATGGCTGCCCACTTTCCATAAACATAACTCTGTGTGTTTGGTGTTGTAGGAGGCGGTGACGTTCATGGACGTGGCTGTGGTCTTCACCGAGGAGGAGCTGGGGCTGCTGGACCCGTCCCAGAGGAAGCTGTACCGAGATGTGACGCTGGAGAACTTCCGGAACCTGGTGTCACTGGGTGAGGACAGGCACCCTCCATCACTCAGTGTCAGCTGCCTGGGTGTCTTTGTGTGCTCGAGTGCTGAAGCTCCAGGACCCCTGAAATCATTCTCAGAGCTTGGGCCACTAAGAGTTCTAATAATCTCTGTGCCACAAAGACCAGATTTTTTTTCTTAAGATTTTATTTCTTTATTTTTAGAGCGAGAGGGGAAGGGAGGGAACAAGAGAGGGAAAGAAACGCCCACGCGAGAGAGAAACATCTATCGGTTGCCTCTCCTTTGCGCCCCAGTGCGGGGCTGATCTTGCAACTCAGGCGTGTGCCCTGATCGGCAGCCCTGTGCTTTGCAGGACAACGCCCCACCAACCGAGCCTCGCCGGTCAGAGCAAAGACAAGATGTTGATGATGTCACTGTTCTTGTGTAGATCTGTCCTTTAACTGTAAAGGAGCGTGTTGTGGTCCTGCCGCACTTGGTTTGTCATGAAATTAATTTAGTTGTTCCTGGGTTTTTTCCCTCAGGGTGTCAGTAACTGTTTATTAACTTGAATTTTCAGAGGTTTTTTGTTTTTTGTTTTAACAGTATATTTGGAAATAACTTTAAACTTATAGAATATTTACGAAAGTAAAAATATAGGCAAGAACACCCAGGTAGCTTGTACCCAGATTCACCTATAATTACATTTTACCCCTTTGCTTTATCATTTACGCTCATATTCTTTTTTTTAAAATATATTTTATTGATTATGCTATTACAGTTGTCCTATCTTCCCCCCTCCCCTCCGCCTTACACACCCCTTCCCCCTCCACACTCCCCATCTTTAGTTCATGTCCATGGGTCATATATATAAGTTCTTTGGCTTCTACATTTCCTATACTATTCTTAACCTCCCCCTGTCATTCCCTGTACCTTTTCCCCCTCTCTCCCCACCCACCCCCCTGATGATAACCCTCCGTGTGATCTCCATTTCTGTGGTTCTGTTCCTGTTCTAGTTGTTTGCTTAGTTTGTTTTTGTTTTTGTAATAGGTTAAGTTGTTAATAGCTGTGAGTTTGTAGTCATTTTACTGTT
>VMDR010007661.1:0-39563 GCA_007922815.1 Macrotus californicus
CTAGCTTAATGACCTCAAGGTTCATCCACATTGTTGCAAGTGACAGGATTTCCTTTTTCATAGCTGCATAACATCCCATTGTGTGTGTGCAAATCTCCCATTGTCTTCATTCATTCATTAATGGACACTTATGTTGTTCTCACGTTTTGGCTATTGTAAATAATGCTGTGATGAACATGGAAATACAGATAGCTCTTCAAAATAGTGATTTCATTTCCTTTGGATGTGTGACCAGAAGTGGAATTGCTGGATGTCATGGTAGTTTTATTTTTAAATATTGTCATTTTTTAAGTAACTTTAATTTTGATATAGCTTTAAATATACCTGGAAAAGTTGTAAGAATAGTATAAATAGTTCCTGACTTACAGTGGCTCACCTTATGCTTTTTTGACTTTATGGTAGTGCATTATGTAGAAGCTGCACTCTGAATTTGGATCTTTTCCTGCACAAATTATATGCAGTGTGATACTGTCTCCTCATGCTGGCCAGTGGAAGCGAGCTGTGGCGCCAGTCAGGCACATGATAACAAGGGCAAACCACTGATACTCTGAAGTTCAGTGTTAAATGCATTTTCAAGTTATAATATATTTAACTTAGGATGGGTTTATTGAGGATTTGTCAGGACATAACCCCATTATAGGTCGAGAAGCATCTGTATGAAGAACTCTCCTCATCTCTGTTGCTTGGTTCTGCCAACTGCTCACATTTTGCCCCATTTGCCTCACCATGTTCTCTCTCTATCATGCTCTTTCTTTCATTTTTTTTCTGCATCTGAACAATGGATGATGTATACTCCGATTTTCTCAGAATAATTCTCAGTATTTAAATGCTCTATATTTAAAAGATTGGCATATTCTTAGAAGAATATTATTGGTTTATTTTAAAGACAAGACTTTAAATGTCACTAATATTTAATACAGCCAATAAACTCAACACTAAAAAAACATACATTTTGCATTTCAAGTAAATCTCTTAAAATTAGATCCAGCTCTGCCACATAGTAGGCATTCAAGTATTCAGTGAATACATGATTATAAATTTTTTAAATATTTTACTTTATGTTTGATCGTAGAGGAAGGGGAAGGGAAGGAGAAAGAGAGGGCAAAACCCATTGATGTAATAAAGAAACATCGATTGGTTGCCTTCCTTATGTGCCCTGACCAGGGATTGAACCTGCAACCTAGGCATATGCCCTGACTAGGAATTGTATCAGTGACGTTTTGGTTCGTGAGATGATGCCCAGCCAACTGAACCACACTGCCAGGGTGGATTATAAATTATTTAAAAGTATAAGTATTCTGAAATTATTTTATATTTGTTCTTCCTAATATACTCCCTTTCTGCAACAAGGAGATTGATGAGGGGAGCCTTTATTCTATAAATTGGAACATGAATGTTTAACCTTTCAAACTTGCTTAATAATGGACAAAGCAAACCAATAGATTATCTTCACATTAGTGAATTAAAACATTGTGTTTTTAATTCTGCTTAAACTCAGTACTGCAAAAAGTCATCACATCCACAACTGTGGTAAGTCTTAATTTCTGTCAATTTGAATTTGGAATCAGGGCATACATATATCTTTAAGCAAGAAGAATATGATGTGTTAAAAAGTCTAAAATCTTCAAATAAATCTGAAAGTATCTAAATCTGAGGAATTCCCTCATCATTTCTTCATCATCTTTGGTGAGGAAATGGACAGAGTTACTTGTGCCAATGTCTTTTTTGAGAGGAATCTGTGATCAGTTGGACTCTAGAAATACCGTTGGGTCAAAGCATCTGTTTGTCTTCCCACTTTCCTTCCAAGTAGATAGCAATTAGTTTTATATTAACAAAATTTTATCATTGACATTATTTATATTGTTGTAAGAAATTAAAATGTGAAATGAATATTCTAATTATGTCCATAAGGTCAGATTCCATAATAGACTCTATTGTTTGTAGTGGAGAACACCTGTGATGATTAATTTAATGTGTCAACTTGACTGGACCATGGGGTGTCCAGACATTTGGCCAAGCACTATTGTGAGTGTGTCTATGAGCCCTGTTTCTAGATGAGATTAACATTTGACTTGGTAGACTGAGTAGAGCAGATTGCATTCTCTAATGTGGGTGGGCCCATCCAATCAGTTGAAGACCTGAGTAGAACAAAAAGGCTGAATAAGAGGGAACTTCACCTGCTTGACGACAGAACTGGGACATTAGTGTTTTCCTGCCCTTGGACAGGAATATATACCGTCCAGACTTGGACTAGAACTAAATCATTGGCTCCTCTGAGTCTCCAGTTTGCTCCCTATAGATCTTGGAACTTCTCAGCTTCAATAATTGTGTGAGCCAATTCTATCTATCTATCTATCATCTATCTATCTATCTACCTATCATCTATCTATCATCCATTTATCTATCTATATCTATCTGGAGCCAATAGCCTATTGCTTCTGTTTCTCTGTAGGACTCAGACTAACAAAATATCCTGTAGGGCATCTGCCCATTTCATGGTTACTCCCTCTTTTTTGGCATCTGTCTTCCAACCTGCACTGATGGGACCCAGCCATTTTTTCCGATTTGACCTCACTTCCGAATCACAGTTGAACAGTCCACAGTTGGATATCTGATTTCAGTTTGCCTTTCACATTACTATTCTTGAGAGTTTGAAACTGGCCCTGAGAAAGGGGGAGAAAGCATTATTTTCTATTCGGGCAACATGTATCTTTTAGACTGAGGGCTACGAGTGACCATTTTCTGTCATGTGGGTGAAAAGCAGAGAAAGGTGGTCTGCAGACAGAGCAGAAAGTGCCACAGATGAAAACAGAGAAGGGGTTCATGATCCACATCCCATTCCTGTCCCCCTGATTTCCTCAAGCCTGGATGCTCCCTGCCTTTGGTTTCTCGTAATGTCCTTATATCATACCACCTACACTTCACCATGTATTTTATTTTTTACTTTAGTTAGTTGAAGTTGGTTTCTGTACTTACATCAATAGTTCAGCTAATGCATTAGGCTAGCATATTTTTATTTCTTCTACTAGTTTGTTAACTAAAGCCAAGGAGAAAGTCAAAGAAAAAGGTAGGGTGGGGTCCTGTTTGGGTATAGTTCACTGAGAAACAGCTGCAAAGCATTATTTTTTAAAACTTCTCTTAGTCAATTATCATTTAAAGCCAATATTTTATGAAATAGCCTGAAGTGAAGCATCAATAGAAAATAATGTCCAAGCCAGTATGTATTTCTGAAGTTATTTTTTAAATGTTTATTTGATACTGTCAGACGAGACGACAACCGTGTTGCAGAAATTAGTTTTCTCTGTAAATGGTTTGGCATTGTGAATTCACGGTCAGGGCATTGTTTTGTGAAAACATTGCTCGTTAATTGTGAGCATGTGTAGAAGTCCTCCTAAGGCATTATGAAGATGACACAGTCTTTGTTGTGAGTACTCACCTTGGGATTAAATGGAATATGTGCTCAGTAACTGTCACATAGTAAGGTCTCCTTAAACGTTAGCTATTATTTTCAGATTTAGAAGGAAACAAACTGAGACTTCTTTTGAAATCCCTTGTGACTCTCCCCACACAAGTTAAACATTATTATTACTCTGCTCCACACCTATCTGCTTGGACAAATATTGTAATAAACTTGGAGAAATAAAGCACCGGGGCTTCCTGTCAACATCTAAACAAAGGCATCTCTGGTGCAGAATCTTCAGAGCAGTGCTGTTGAAGACAGGGTCATAAAATCATTCCTTTTAATAGCAAAGTGAGTATAGAATTTTGGTGGTCCTCCAGCGACCACCTGGAACAGCAGAGTCCTCACCTGTAACAAGTCCTTGCCACTTCCTCCTGCTGCCCGTTTGTTACTGATGGTTGTGAATGAAGCTGCTAAAGAGAGCAGGGAAGGGAAAACGCAGGCAGAATTTTTCTTAAGGTATTTCTATTTCTGGCAAATCACCTCTTGGTTATGTAGAGCAACACATTTATCTGGAGGCCTTTTCTAAAAAAAAGTGAACATTGCCTTATAATGAATTCTAAATAAAGCTGATAGAATCCAGATTAATTTTTAATGAGTAGCAGTTGTGTACTGCATGTAATAATATTGAAATTAATACATAATTAAAGTAGATTTGTACAGAATAGTTCACCTGAGAGTTGAGAAGTGGAGAACAAAATTGAACATCTCCAAACGCGGCCCACAGCTCTCTGTCCAGATTTTTCAGTTACAGGGAGAGATCCGTGTTTCCTTGAGGCAAAGTCACCCTTCCCAGAGGCATTGGAGGTTGTTGGAAACTTCGACCAAAGCTTATACCTCCCGTGTTAGTTCATAGGAGGTGGGACCGGACCCTGATTGGGACAAAATCCACAAGTGCCACAGCCTTGTCCAGAGCTCTGTCACCACTGCAATGACTTTTCTTCTGCACTTTCGGGGGCTAGTGATTTTCACCTTTCCTAAGGCATTAGGTAGTCGGAGCAAGCCTTGTCACTCTGAAAAAGTAAACAAGCAGTGCTGCCAATTGATATGGTTTAAAACGTATTTTGTATTTGTTATATTGTAGATGCGGTAATGGAACAGTGAACACCCCCAAAATGACAAGAAAAATACACCTTGCTCTGCAGATCTGCTGTGACTGCTTTAATGAATGGCCGTGCTGTTGCTTCTGGGGAGAGAGCAGTTGTAGCTTTCAGCCGGAAAGTGCCCTAGTAAACAGTTGTTTTTCTTTTTTAACTTAAATCAATCTTCCCTTCCTCTGCCATCAGCTCCCCAATTTTCTCTGGGGGTAGTACCTCTCCCATACTTTTAGTCCATGTACCTCAGACAGACTTGATCTCATCCTCGGTACTAAGAAGAGGCTTGTGACTAAGGTAGTCACATCTACTTGTCCACTGTGATTGGCTTAGGAATGAGCATGTGACTCAAACTGGAAAGAAAGAGAGCCAAGGAAACAGTTCTAGAATTGTGGGAACCTGCTGAGAGAGAAGCCTTCTCTTGTTCTGTGGACTTGGATCTGAGAAGAGGTAGACCTCGAACTGGAGCTGTGCTGGGGCACACGCCCTCCACGGAAAGCAGCCAACGGGAAGAAAACGGATGTTGAGGAGGAGTGGGTAGCTTTCTATAACACTGCCTACGTACACGGACCCAGCCGTGCCTGGATTTGATGTACACGGAACTTTTTAGATACGTGATCTGATAAGTTCCCTTATTTGAGCAGTTTAGTTTGAGTTGGATTTTCTGCTACTGCAACTCGTGTTCTTGACTAACAGGAAACCCCAAGAAGTCTGTGCCTGTTCTCTAACACTAGCTTAATAGAATTCAGGACTGCTCCCAGGCCTCCCAAGTCTTTGTGTTTGCAGCTAGAAGTTGGGCCCACAGCACTGAGTTTGGTCTTTGGAATCACCCCCGCCTCTGCCTCGGGAGGACACGAGGCTGGAGCGATGAATGATCCCGCTGTCGCACTTTCCTACAACCCCCGGTGAGAGAAGAACCCTCTGGGGCAGACCTCTCAAACACTGAGGGTCTTGTTAAAAATCAGGTTATGATTCATAAAGCCTAGGTAGTCATGTGATTCTGCATTTCTAACAAGCTTGCAGACGTTACCGGTCCAAGGTGCCGCCCTCTGAGTTGCGGGGTGCTTGGTATTGCGGCCGCATTGTCTCGGTCAAGCCGTTTCATCGCGGCTTCAACGGGGGTCGGGACTGAGACCTCAGACTCATAGAGCTCTTCAAGGAATTCTAAATAACAGATTTTCCTCGAATCTTTTACTCATCACTTGGCAAAGCTACTGAGCTACAGAAGGTTTTGCTTCGAGTTCAGGGGTTATAGTTATGGACAAAATGCCTAGAAATAACTCCAGTTTCTTTATTACAAATCATTTTTATTCTTAAATAATTTACACGACTTATTTTTCTAGCTCTAAAACAAAAACTCCTACATTCTTGCTGTTAATCTTTATGTTTCCCAGAAGACAGAGAACTTCGTACAGATGATTGAAACCAGTTTTGCACTGACCAAACTCAGACGTACAGTGTCTTTCCCCCTGTCCCCAAGACAACTTTGAACATCAATATAGTTTCTAGACAAACCAGTAAGTGCTCCTGGAGGAACCCAAAACCTACATTGCAGTTTTAGAGAAATGAGCCAGAGATCAGCCGTTTATTTAATAAACACATCAATTCTTATTTATTATTATTAATTTATTGACAATAAACATTTATTAATTCTTGTGGGCTTTTTCTGGGCTCAGAAGTTTTGTTTTTAATTTTTCACTGTAAATGACAGGCCAAGTATAAGAATAGGGAGAAAGCCATGTCAGCGCTGAAGGAGAGGGGAAGTAACAAAGAAGATTCAAAAACTTCTGGAACACAGAAAGCAGATGGAAGAGGGCTGCCGAAACTCCAGGACCCTGCGCCACAGAAGGGGCCACGGCAGAAGGGACTGGCTGATTCTGTCCCAAGCTCAGAACTGGCTATGGGAGTTGGGCCTTTTTGTTGTGGGCATTGGATTGCAAGCTAGAACAGAGGCTGTTCTTGTCCATCCACAGAGACATTTTAGAAAATTGGTAGCAAATATATTAAGATGGAAGTTGAGTGCAAGGGAAGACTTTAAAAAATGTAGTAGATGTTTGTATATGTTTTAATGAAACCGGAATTGGGAAGGTGACTGGAGGAGCATGGGAGAGTCAGGGCAGGACAGTGAGGGAGACAACTAGGTAAATGTGGAGTAGGGAAGTGGGGTGTGTGGTATGTGCATGCGTGTGTATTAAAGTCAGTGACTATTTCTCAGAAAGAAGGTTAAAAGGAGGCAGCGCCATAATAATTAGACTTCAGGAATCTGTCTCTTAGAGTTATTAGAATAAGATACAAGCTTGATTAGTATTCCTGTTGAGTCTTTGCTTAACTTCCAGCTAAGGGTTTTATTTCCCTGAAATATGATTCCAATATGATGATCATAAGCCTTGGTTAATTTTAAGACATTTCTCTTCACCTATGAAAAAAGGCTCATCAGCAGTCCCTGCCCAAAACTCATTAAAATACCTTTTAAGTTTTATTTTAAGGCCATTTTTAGTATTCGTTGCACTGTTAATCAGAAAACTGTCATTTCCTTTATTCTTATTGGAAACCCTCTGCAGTAGCATCTTTGACTCTGGCGTTTTGCTGACTGTCCTGTTTGCCTGAATTTAACTCTAACAGAAAAAATGGCTCTATCTTTGCTTTGCTATATTTTCTTTAGCTATTAGTTTTGCAGCCTTGATTGCCGCTAAATAGAAAGCTGCCATTTATTAATTTATTGAGATGCTCCTCACATTCTCCAGAGTCAGAGAAGATGCCAATTAAATTTGTTCCTACAAAAGCAAGACCACAGAAAATGAATTTATATGTTGAGTACTAACTTACATCAAGTTAAACCACTTTTTCCTAAAAGTACAAAGTGTCTCATATGTAAATTCAATATATATTATCGCTGCATTTTTGCAGACATTCAGCAAATATCATTCAGTTACTGCCTTCAAGAATATGTGTAGAGGAAAAATGTGAACTTTGTGTTGCATGCGCGACAGAGACCTGAGGAGGGCACAGGAAATGTAGCTTCTGGTTCCAGTCATGGGCCTCGTTTCCACGGCAAGTCAGGGACAAACACTAAGCCCGAGTTTATAAAACCTGGCCATCCCTCAGAATCATCTGGAAATTCTTTAAAAATAGTTTCCCGGACCCCACCAGGACCTATTGAGTTAGCTTCTCTGGTGTTGGGGCTCAGGGATCTTTATGTGTGCAGAGCTCCCCACGGATTCTGATACCGTCACACTTCTGACCACTGTTTGACAATCAGTATTGTTTGCTGGGAGTGTACAGGGACAGTAAAGTGGAAAACTTTGGTCTGTATTGTTTCGTGCAGGCAAAGGTGCAGGTGTAGGCAGTACCAGTGCATTGAGTCTGAGGAGGATGCACTTTTTCACCTGCGGATGATGGCTGTGAATTCAGTAGATGGAGAATGGGGGTACTCTCTGGGAAAATGGTTAAAGTGTAACTGAAATAAAAAGTCCAAAGCTAGTCACAGAAAAGCAGTGATGGTGGGAACAGGGCTGCCACGCTTCATAACTCCAGGAAGTACGCACACTACAGTTGCCTCAGTTACCTGTTGCTGTGTAACAAATCTCCCCAAACTTAGCAGCTTAAAGCAATCAATGTTTAGAAACCACAGTTTCGGTGGGTCAGACCTATGAGTCTCTCAAGCCATTTCATTCCAGCTGTTGATCAGGGCTAAAGTCATCTCACGGCTTGACTGGGGGCAGATCTGTTTGAATTCTCACCCACAGGGTTGCTGCTGGCCTTGGTGCTGTGCCCTGTGGGCCTCTCCATAGGCTGCTGAGTGTCCTCATAATGTGGCAGTTGTCTTGCCCAGAGTCAGTGAGAGAGAGAGGGAGGGAGAGAGAGAGAGAGAGAGAGAGAGAGAGAGAGAGAGAGAGAGAGAGAGAATGGCCCTCCAACTGAAGCTGCAGTCTTTTTATAACCTATCTCACAAGTGACGTCCTGTCAATTCTGCGCACTCTATTACCACAGTGCAAACTCCAGTCCTCACGTCCACACTCAGGAGCAGGGGAGTTAAGCCCTGAGAGGATGAGCACCAGTAAATTTGTAAACCTGTCTCTAAAGCCTCCTGTGTCCCTTCCTTCCTCTAGTTGTGCAGGGCACGGCTTACACACCTGCACCTGGCAGTCCTGGCAGAAAAACAAAAGGTCAGGGACCCAGAGTAGAAGATGGACCAACTTGAGGCCACCTGGAGAAATTCTAAATAAGGAGTAAGGATGTGTGTGAAGCACTGACGTGGTTGAGGTCTTCAAACAGAGTACACCTGTTGTAATTCTCAGCGCTTCACTCTCTAGCTCCTGCCAGTAATTTCCCACAAATTTTATTGAGATAAAATTGATAATAATTTAACACTTTAAGTTCCAGGTTTTTAAAATCTATGTAAAGGTATAATAAATGGACAATAAATTTGCCAACCAAACCTATGAGGTCACTTCCGACTTCTCATTCTTCTGCGAGCTGGGTTGGTTCCACTACCACAGATACCTCAGATTTATCCGCTTTTCTCCAGACCCACTGCCACTTCCACCCTGTGAATACCCCACCTGCTCCGACCCAGATGGCAGTCACGCCCTCCCCACTAGTTTCCTCACTTCCACTTTTACCCATCTCAGGTTCATTTCCCACACGGCAACCAGAATCACCTTTAAAAAGTACAGACCAGATCATACCACACCTCTGCTTATAACATTTGCTTTTGAGTGACTTCAAAATAGGATGAAAACTCCTCGCCATGAACCATAAGGCCCTGTATCATCTGACTCCTGCCTGCCTTTCTGGACGCACCTTGGACCATCTTACCTCTGGTGTCTTTTCTGCTCATCAGTCAGGCCAGGCCATGTCCCACCTCTTCCTCCATGGATGTTTCCTTCATGTTCTTCAGGCCTGAGTTTGGATGTCACCGCCCCAGAGCACCTTCCCTGATCATGCTTTCTGATGTAGGTAGAAATCCTCCTTTCAGAGCATTTTTATCTCCTCATTTAATTTTTTTCTCCTCTCCAAGTGTTATCGTCATCTATAATTACTTTGCCGTTATTTTCTCCTTGTTTGCTGTGGCCTCCACCCAGCTGGAAAGCAAGCACCATGAGGGCAGTGCCCCGCCTATTTGGTTCCCTTGCTCTTACATACTCGCAGGTTAACACAGCCCCTGGTCTCTAGTAAGCTCTCAACACATAGTTATTGAATGACTGAATAAGTGAGAAAAGCTATCTTAACTGTTTAGCACAGTTCCTGGCACACAGTGAGTGCCAAATATATGTTAGGTAATTACATATTGGCTATGTGAACATCTATTTCACAGGGCTGGTGAAGCAATTGGTGACACAATATGCAGAAGGCACCAACTGTGGCACCTGGTTCATTACATTGCCAGCCACCACTTGTTAAATGTCTAGTGTTATCTTCATGTCCAGGGGTGCAGTGGGTTGACATGTGGCTACTCAACATCTGTCTATTTGGGAGCCCCTGGGTATTTAACTGAATTTTCAAACTTTCATGTTGGTATTATTCAGATTTTAAAATCTCAAGCCTCTAAGTGTTGTGCTCCGTGTCGGGGAGTATGAGACAAGTGAGCGTATTTTTTGGGGGGCACAGTTGTACCGTGAAGTAAGATACCCAATAGGCTGTATTGTTGGAACCGTCATTTATTCAAGCATTCCATTAGCTTTCCCTTCCTGCACTTGACAAAATCAATTTTGTTTGTACTAGAATATTTGTTCTCTTGCAACAGGGATAATAGACTAGATGGAAGACTTTTTAGATAATAACAGAAAAACTATCAGCTGAAAAAAATTCTCAAATATAAGGGTCACTCCAGGCAAGAAATTCATTCTGGGTGCTGGATCCTGCACTGTAGCACCCCGGAGCCCCACCGCATGGTGCCTTCCTCGCCAAAGAGCCTCCCGGCACATGGACAATGCTCATAAATGCTCATTAAGAGAACAGAAAAGTGAATTAAAGTCTAAGCCAACGCCTTATGCACAGTCTAAGAGGAAAGAACATGGAATGGAAGCCTTTGAGTACTGGCTTTAAGTCACTATCTTATTGTTTACTAGCTGCTGAACCAAAGACAAATTAGTGAACTCCCCGAAGCTTGGATTCTGAAACCAGAACACAGGAAATGCCGTTACCTTTGCAGCATAGGATCGATGTGGCACCAACTGAGAGACAAGCTGGCTACATGAATGAAGTTGGTTGTTTTTACTTTCCTCCCTTGCAGCTGGCCTCAGAAAATTAGCTCTCTTTTCCATCTTTTCCAGTCTTTTCTGCCTCTCTACAGCTAAAGGAGACCCACAGGCAAGAGTGGCCCTTAGTCCCTGTACATTCTCCTTTCCAGAAGACAAATCCAGGGACTTCTGACTTTATGTGTTTTAATATTATTCAAAATAGGAGATAGTGTGTACAATAAACACAGTCACTGATATTTTGTGATTCTCTCTGAAATAGCTAGATTCCTGTAGTTTCCCACTTAATGTTCTTGTTCTTGGAAAAGGGCTCATCATCAGGCCTGCTTTTCCTCCCGATTCCTGAACTCCTTCCTTCTAGAAGGGATATCCTTCAAGCAGTCATGAAGAGACATGCTTCTTCCTTGTCCAAAGTGGGTAATTTGTATCTCTGAGGGTGTTTAGCCTGAGCAATTTCCATTTTTTAGAAAACGTTTTATTTATTTATTTTTAGAGAGAGGGAAAGGGACAGAAGAAGAAAGGGAGAGAAACATTAATATGTGAGAGAAACATCGATAGTTGGCTTCTCACACCCCGCCCCCCCCCCAACCAGGGACCTGGCCCACAAACTCAGTTGTGTGCCCTGACTGGGAATCGAACTGGCGATCTTTTGGCTTGTGGGATGACACCCAACCCACTGAGCCACACCAGTCAGGGAGAGATTTACATTTTAATTTACTCTCTGCCCCACCTGGAAAGGGTAACATTGAATATCCCTCAGGTTGGATAATGATGTGGCCAGCAAGGGTTGTCTTTGAGTAAAAACGGAACCTCTAAGAGAGTTTTTTGTTACCCTGATAATCCCCAGCACAATTCCCTACACTCGAAAGAAAACAAATTTGACTTGTAAATTTTGCTTTCATTTCATTTCTGCAACTAGGTTATTTAATTGACTCAATTTGTCTGTCCACAAACACTTACTGCGTCCTTCCGTGTGCCAGGCCTTGTGCCAGGATCTCAGGGTTAAAAAGATGGAAAGACATGTCCCCAGTCTTGAACAGCCTCAGGTAGAGTGGGAGAGACGGAGCCGCTGACAACACATGCATGGACATCCTGTGAGAGGCAGAGGAGAGGGCATAGTAGATTAGAAAGGAGAGAGGGGTTAATTCTTTGTGGACCGGTACTGAGAGATGCTGTGTTAATTATTGACGGCTCCAAACAACATTTACTGGAGTTTCTGTGCGTCAGGAGCCTGGGTGTAGTGTAACTGGGTGGTTCCCACACAGAGTTTTTCACGAGGCTGAAATTTACATGTCGTCTGGGGCTGCAATCATCCTTCAACTTGACTGCCTGACTGGGAAGGATCTGCTCCTGCGCTGTTGGACTGAGGACCTCATCACGGCAAACGTGAGCCATGGAAGATGAGAGGCATGTTCACGGGAGAGGATCCCAAAGGAGCAAAGTCATAACAGCATGAGCAAGGCCAGACCCGAGAATTTCAAATATTTGACTGGAGGTCAGGGTAGGATGGGCAGCAGCGATGGTAATGGTAGTGGTTGAAAATTAGGCTATAAAGACAGGAAGGGACAGGTTATGAGTGTGTTTGTAAAGAGAAATAGAGAAAATTGGACTGTATCTCAAGGTGCTGGGGGGCAATTAAGGATTTTTAGGGAGAGTCTTGATTCCACGGTTGCTGCCGAAAGATCACTCTTATAGCAGTGCTTGTAAAGGGGTCGTGTGGACCACTTAAAAGTTGATCTCTTAGATTCTCATAACTAACAGTCATGGCAGGTCCTCTGGTCTGTGAGAACAAGGTGTCTGAGGGCTGTGAGAGCAGCCATCAACCTGTCACTAGATGCCGGGGTCTGTGTGTGGCACTGGCTGTGAAATGGCAGAAGAATGGACAGCTGATCTCTTTTTCTTGCTCAGGACAACTGGAAAAGTCTAGATCAGGAGCGGTTGCCGGGTCAGCCCTTAGTGGGGTAAAATGTGATCCGCTTTTACAGATGGCTCACTTTAGTCTCACTCATTGAGAACCACATCTGTCTCCATCTTGAAGCCTTATTGTTCTGCACTGGGGAAGTTTTGGGAAGCCGTTAGCAAAGCACTAAAAGACACAATGAATACGGGCACACTCTGGTGACCTTCTAGAGATGGAGGACATTTCTGAACTGGAACACAACCGAGCAATCGTGCCTCAGTTCCTTGTTTGTAAAGTGCAAGCCTTGAGCACAGTGGAATCTGAGGCCCCGGAGTTTCACATTTCTGTGAGGCCTAAGTACTTAGAAATCTGCCTGTTTATTTTACTTCCAGGAATTAATCTGAGGGTAGGGTATATTTTTCCCAAGTCAGCCTTTTATTATTGCAAAACGTGTAGAAGAGAAATTACTAAGATAACTTTGGAACTTGTGAGTTCATTTACTTCCCACTGCACTGCTGACAGGCTGATCTTTTCCCTTCCAGGACAGAGTCTGCCAGTTCCAAAGGGGAGTATACAGTGCATGAGAGGGGACAGCCTAGAGTGATTAAGTGGGAGAGCCCAGCCCACTGTTGTCAGTCAGCTGGGGTGTGGAAAGACGCTGCGCACGCACCTGAGCGTTCAGTCATCGCTCCCCCACCCACCTGTTTATGGAGCAGGGGAACACGGAGGCTGTGCAGCTAATTCAGACATGGTCCTGTTGAGCTGAGAGGAGGCCTGTGCAGTTAGACAAAGGGGTCCTCCATTTACTACTAACCACAGGGGGTTCTTGAACTTGACATCACATGATGATGGCAAAAAAACCTGTGGGGAATGTCTTAAATGCTTATTCTGCAATAAGAAATACATATTATTTGTGGCACATATTTATTCATCAAAGGAAAATGTGGGATTTTGAGACACCATATTTGAGGTAGGTCTTTCTCAGTAAAAAAGTGGTGAAATCCTCTAACCAACGCAAAAGTTGTGTTTAGGGGACTGGGGCTATTTTTTTATTTCTTGTGAAGCTTTTTAGATTGGGTACGCAAATGAAAAATGTACTGGGAACTGTTTTTGTTTTTTTAAAATTGCGTTGGTCAAAAAGTTCATTTGTTTTTTTTCCCCATAAGATGGCTCTAGTAGCACTTAGTCGTCTTTAACTTCATTTGAAACAATTTTGGTAGATTGTCTTGTGACAGCTTTCAAATCAGTGTGAATTTTAAAAAACTTATCCAAATTGGTGAATTTTTGTGTAGCTATTTTAATGTTGAAGATGGAAGAAAATATGCAACATTTTCAGCATAATATGCTTTATTATTTCAGGAGAGGTAAAAATGCAACTGGAACACAATAAAAGATTTGAGCAGGGTTTCGAGAAGGTGCGGGGACCAATCAAATGTGTCGAAGGTGGTTTGCAAAGTTTTGTGCTGGAGATTTCTCGCTGGATGATGTTCACAGTCGGGTGGACCAGTTGAAGTTGATAACAATCAAATCGAGATACTAACTGAGAACAATCAACATTATACCACGTAATAGCCAACATACTCAAAATATCCAAATCAATAAAGATATTGGTGAAAATGAAAAGTGTGTCTTATTTTACAGAAAAAAATACAAAGACTTTTTGGCTGACCCCATATTTTAGTGGGTCGTATGTTCTAGCTTTAGGCAATTGACTTCTTACACAGCAGGAGAGAAAGTATCCTCTTGGATCTGTCTACCTGTTCTCTGTGCAAGAATCTGGTTGGTCATTAAATGTGTGTACTAAAATAGGTGAGTTCAGAGTATCCAACTCAGAGCAGATACATGGTGCTCTGCTTGAAAAAAGTTACGCAAATCTTACAAAACTGTCATTGCGAATTGGATTTGGAGTCTAGAGGTAGAAAATGTGATTAAAGTGACTATGAGTTTCTAATTTTTTAATTTTGTAGACAAGAGTACAAAAAATAGACAAATCTTATTTGCTTTTTTTCTCCATCACATAAAAATACAATACAAAGTTACTTTTGGCATTTAAATGAATTTTTGGCATATAATATAGTAACCCTTGTTTAAGTCAACAAAGTAGTATGGAGGCATGGAGTTAATAAACTCTTTATACATATGATTTGACTGTTATGTTTGATAAAATAGAAAGAAAACATTAAATATGAACATATTTTTGTTTCCACCAATATTATCTTTTTTACTGGGTTGAATTGACTCTTAAGAATCTAGTCTAATTTAAAGCACTTTGGTCATTTGAAAACATATCGACTCACTTCATTTAAAAATTTCAAATATATAGATACTCTTTTTTGGAGGAACTTATTTAAATGAATTGGAAAAAATGTCCATGAAGGCACAGCAGGATAAAGCAATAGAGTTTATATTTATCCTTCATTTTACCACAGGAGGTTTTTGTTTCCTTTCATTTGCCCACATGAAATATAGCTGGTTCATGCCCCATAAATAGCACTAACCTTCTGCAACTGGGAGGAGAGTGGCAGCATGCTTGACTAACGGCAGTTTAAAGTCTCCGATGCGCAGTGATCAAATTAAATAAGGTTTCTGTGTTGTCAAGATTTAGAATCCACTGATGTGCCAGCATTTATTCATCTGCTTTTTATTTTGCTTCAAAGGCTTGCAGGTCAGCGGCTCTGGCCGCTCTGGCGGCCTTCCAGGACAGGCTGAGGCCAAAGGAACAGGCGCAGTTGCAGCTCCACTAGGTGGCAGTCTTGGTCGGACAAAGCCCCGCTCTCACTTGCAGCCCGGGGTTGCTTTCTCCCCTCCCCCTCCCTTTTTCTCTCTTTGGTGCTATTTTTTTGCCTTTTATTCCCAAGAAACATTTTATTTATGTCTTTATGAACATATTTACCGTTTACTTTCTTACTGTCAGAGCCTTCGTTCCCACCTCTGGGATAATGAGTTTCTGGATGCTTTAGCGGCAAGAGGGAGCATTCCCTTACACTTAATAAATGTGCGTAAAATGCATAAAAGGCGACCATATTTTAAAAAATCAAACGTAAAGCCCTCACTAAAAAGAAAACTGCATGAAATAACCAAAGACTAAATGTGAGTAGTCTAACTGTCCTGCCCTCCCTTTGAGAAAACCCACGGGCAAAATCGACTGCCTTTGCTTCAGTCATTGGTGAAGAGGGTTTGTTCCACGTTGTTGGAATAGACAGCGCAGACTGAGATCTGGAAACTTCCTCGTGTCCATTTTGCTTTTAATCTTAGAAGGAGTCGGCTGTCAGGCTCGCTGACAGTTTTATGGATTAGGACTGAGGGCAAACGAGGCCTGGTCTGCTCTTCCTGGACTGGATGATCTCAGCATGACCTACAGCAGGAGGGAGAGTTGCATTCATCAGGAAAAACGGTTTTACTAAACTTTGAGACCCCATGCAGGTGGGATGGAGATCACAGAACCAAATATGTTGTTCTGTTTAATCCTTACAGCTGTACTTTGACTTGCAGATGAAGAAACTAAGAATAGTCATAAAAGGCAGTAACTTTTGAAGGCTGTGTAAGATGTGACACCAGAGGAAAGATCCAGACCCAGGTCTATCTCAGGCCAAGACCCAAAGGCCCAGCTAGGCTGCCCACAGTTCAGTTAGGCCAGACTTTCTCCCTGATCCCTTTTCTTTCCCTGTTGATCCCAGTTTTCCATCTTGTTTTCGTATCCTTGAATCTTGTTTCTCGTCTCCCAGATCTTCACCAGATTCACATTTCACCATTGACACTACTCTGATTACTATCAATCTCAATATTGTTTTAATTTCCATGACTTTGGTTATTATGAGGTGAGCATTTAAAAAAGAAACACATTACATCTTTTGGGAGTAGCCAGTTCATGTACTCTTCTTATATTTTTTCCCATTGGGAAGTCTTTTCTTGATTTCTAGAAGTTTAAATATACTAAGTACATTACCTTTTTGTCACATTCATTCAAATATTTTTTAACGTATTTTTTCTTTTTCTTTTTCAGCTGGTTTATGGAAACGATTTTTCCATGTAGAAGGGTTAAATCTTCATGAATTTGAATCCGTTAGTTGTTTTTGCCATGATTTTTAGTTTTGGTGTCCTGCTTACACAAACTTTTTCTCCTCAAGATTGTAAAATACGGTATCTTTTCTTTCATCCTTTTTAAAAAGCACTTTATTGAGGTATAATATACACACAAAAGGCTATACATATTTAATGTAAGACTTACGGAGTTTGGAGATAAATATGTATACACACATGAAGCTGTCACAATCTGTGACATAAACATGTCCATGCCCTCCAAAAGTTTCCTCTCGGCCCTCTAAATTTTTTATCTTTGTCACTTTTTTTGTTATAAAAACACAACAAAGTCTAGCCTCTTAGCCGATTTTATGCATATGATACAGTATTGTTTACTACACTGTGCTTGCAGTAAATCTGTAGCACTTATTCTTGTGTAATAGAAACTTTGTACATTTTGAGAGGGATTTTTAAATCTTCCTTGTTAAATTTCACATCTTTTTAAAAAGACATTCTTTATTTATTTTTAGAGAGAAGGGAAGGGAGAGAAAAAGAGAGGGAGAGAAACATCAATGTGTGGTTGCCTCTAGCACGTCTGCTACCAGGGACCTGGCCTGCAACCCAGGCATGTGCCCTGACTGGGGATCAAACTGGTGACCCTTTTGTTTGCAGGCCCGTGCTCAGTCCACTGAGCTACGGCAGCTGAGGTCACATCTTTAATCCAACTGTTATTTTTTGGTATGGTATAAGGTAGAAATCTACCTTCATTTTATTTTGAGAATAATACACCTTTTGAAATAACAACGAAAATGCATTAAGTACCAGGCACATAATAAACTTATTCTAGGAGGTAGGTACTATTTTTATTACCATTCTCAGCAGAAGAAATTGGAGCACAGAAAGTTTATATTATTTAACCGAGTCTAAAGAAGAATATTTGATTTCAGGAATCATGAAACTCAGTCTCTTTCAGCAGGTAGTCTGACTTCTGTGGCTGCCCAAAGACTTAATAGTTTATTCTAAGATATTTAAGTAGGGTAATGTTGTCATCATAATTGTACTTTTAGCTTTATTTTTTCCTTTTAAACATTTTAAAAGTAGATAGGATGAAACTTAATGCACTTTCAGACTGAATTATGAACAAATAAGGGTATTAAGGATAAATATATTGTCTAATGCAGAGACTATAATATAAACATAAATCTATGTCTTCCAAATCCACTTAGTACATCTGAAAATGCTTCGTCCCTTTCCATGAAGTATCTAGCTGTGCTATCACTTCAACGCTCTACCAACCCATCTGTAGTTGCCTTTCCTCCAAAGATGATGGCAGTTACTGGTTACTGACTCTCTTGCTCCTGTTCCTTCTTGTGACAAATGGCCCAGATTTGCTGATGTTTGGTATGCAGTCTGTTGCTTTGGAGCCTGCCCAAACTCACTTTCCTAAACTAATCTCACATGTTTCAGGCTCATTAACTCTCTGCTCTAACAAGTTCAGTTCATTTGAGTTACATTTGTTAATTTACTCTGCTAGGGAATTACTCCCACTGTGTGTGTGTGGCTATGCCCCGGCGGCCTGAGAGAATGATCATTGTTTATTATGGGAGAGGCACTTCAGCAAGGGAAAAGATTTGACCTCATCAATTTTACCCATAACTCCAGGTCCGTCTTTCTACACTTGGCTTCCCGCATCCCAAAACAAATTGTGAATGAAGTCAAACCAAAGCAGAAGAGAAAACCAGTTTGCTCAAGACCTGCTGTTGAGGTTCGGGTACTACAGCATGTGAATTGTGAAGCGATTGTTTTGAACGAAAAGGCAGTAGTGAAGTCAGCATCTCTTCTGATTCAAGCAGAATTGGCTTTCAAGTTTTGTAGAATGTAAATTGTGCTTGTGTTTTAAGAATCAGATATTTAACAACAACGACAACAAAAACCCTGAAACACATATAAAAGGAAAGAATATTTCACAACCACCTTAAGAGTGCGTATCTTATTGGAGTGAGTTCTGAAAGTGGTTTGGTATTTGTTTGAAGACCAAAGTCTAAATTCCATTTTAAAATCTGGCCTTGAAGTTGGGTTCCGACGCAGAGGGTGATAGTGGGCATGGCCTGAGGTTAATCAGACTCTGTTTGGAGCTGTAGAATTTAGTAGTTGTCTCTTAGTAGCTTTTTCTGTGTCTGCGTCTCTCTCTTCATCTCTCTCCTCTCACACACACGTGCACAAACACGTGCACACACACCACAGCAGGAGCCACAGAGTGAAATGAGAGCAGCCATTTCTGAGTAAGCATCTTGGGTGCTTTTGCAGAAGAAACCCACCATGGTGAAAATTAAACCTCCTTTAGTTTCAGCAATGCTTGGATCTGAATAGCAGTTTTGAGAAAGAATAAGAAATGTAGTAGATAAAAGATACTTGACTTAAACTCTGAACTTGAGACAGTTGTAGTCAAGTACAGAGGACTTTAAAAACCTGGATATAACCAGAGACGTTGAAAGTAAGAACAATCCGACAGTAAGCAGAGGGCAGGTGGGAGGGGATAATGCGGGAAAAGGGGGAAGGGTTTTCAGGAACATCTATAAAGGACACATGGACAAAGCCAAAGTGTGGTAGGATCGAGAGTGGGTGGTAAGGATGGCTGGGGTGGGGGGAGTGGTGGGAGGAAAATGGAGACGACTGTATTTGAACAACAATAATAAAAAAAAAGAAAGACATTAAAAAAAATAAACCAAGTCCGGCCCTTATAAAAAAATAAAATACAGTAAAAACCTGGATATATCAAAGAGCCAATATCTCTATGTACAATCTGGGAAATGGAATAATATGAACTCAGGGATTCATCAAATCAGGGAAAGTTAGAGAATCATTAAGGTGGGGAAAGAAAAGAGGATCTGGACCATATCAGGACAGTGCTATTTCTATAATTTGTCTTTAACTAGAGATTATAGGGAACCTATCCATGCATGATGCGATCTTGTGGTTCAGCTCTGGTTCTGAACGCAGACAGACATGCGTGGTGTGCAGAGAACATCTGTGAATAGGTCTCCAGTGGGGAATCAGGCCTGCATTGTACGTAGGCCACTTTGAGACTTGCTTTTGCTAAAAAAACCCCTCACCTTGAATTGAGGAAATATGTTTACTGCATATCTTTAAAGTAATCTCCCAAAATCTATGCTAAACCTCTCAATTTTGGGCATAACCAGTTCAACCTTTTCCCTTTACAATTGCAAATGACCTTTATCTTAAAGGGATTAGCAAAATTCTTTCTTTTGTTATGGTAACCACCTAAAGTGAACCTGTGCACAGTGAAGGAGGACCCTCCTTGAAATAATCTACCTAGAATATCAATAAAAGCCTGTCCAGGCAAAGGGTTGGGCCCCTCTCTCTTGATCCTTGAGAGATTGGCCAAGCATCCCTTTTTCTGCACTGGATTCCTTTAGTCCGAGTGAATTTGTTTGCCGCTTGTCTGGGGATATAGGACAAGCATTCCACAATAACACGCGGTCCTGCCGGCTGGGACCGCAACAAGGGATTTTCCCATATTTTTAAGAGAGGAGGAGGTAGAAGCTTCCTTCAAAGGACACACCAAAACTATGTTGCATATTACATGTAGGTCGTTGTGTACACGATTAAGTTTCGGTTAATCCTGGTAAATCAAGTTTAATCTATTGTATAGAGTCACTTAACACCTGTACTTTCTTTTGTTACTGTATGTCTTAGTATAATCCTTTTTTTATGTATTATTGAAGAGAAATGGCAGAACTTGGTGGAATCTCTGATAATTTTACTTTAGATTCTAGAGGGCAGAGCAGGTCAGTAGCCTCTTCCAGAGGATGGTGTCTACTTAAGGCCTACTGCTTGGGTTAATTTAGAAGAAAGAATTGTATGACATTACAGGTAGTGAAGAGACTTTATATTGCCTATGTAGTGAAACATTCAAATCTGAAGGAATCTGAGGTCAAGTCAGTAAATGATGTGTTCAAGGTCAGGGATCGCACGGCCAGGACTGGAAGGTTGCTCTCTAGGTCCTACTCCTCGGTTCTTCCCCTTCTGCTCCCTGACTTCACTGAATTTGCTTGTTCTGGCAAGGGATAAAGTCTGTTTTTAGTCTGCTTGGACTAAAATTTCCACTGCCATTTACAATACTCCAGAGAATAGAAACATAACAACATCATTGTTTTGCATTAATACTTCCATTTCCAGCCATCTCAGCAATCAATCAGGACTTTTATCTTCTTGCCCGAAGAGACAAGGACATTTAATTCACAACAATATCCTTTTTCCTTTCTCTCAGTGACTCTATTAAATAAAACATGATGGATCACACTCCACATTTGCATGCCAGGAAAAACAGGACCAAGGCTCTGCTAGAACGGAGAGGATTGTGCCCTTACCTAGACAACAGAGGTCAAATGGAGGTTAGCCCTGGGAAAGGCTCCCATTCTGCACAAGTGAGCATTCTTCACTTCAGGAAATGTTCCCAATTAAGAGCAGGAATGAACACTGGAAGCTCTGCTAAAAATTAATAAATAAATTCCAATCCACAAAGATTGTAGTCCTGCCTAATTAAAGCTAGTTTTTAATAACACTTGATTCTTTGAGAGCTCAGCTGGGGTGTATCATCGGGCTAAGTATTCGTGTTTCTATACTGGTCCTTCCAGTGTGTTCCCTCCTTCCCATAACAATTAGGGAAGAGATTTTTTGAGTCTGCATTTATGAAGACTGTCCATATTGCCTCTTCCGCAGAGTTCCCAGGGGTGCTTGTCTTTTTTGTATGTTAGTGCATCCTGAGGTACCTTGCGATCTTTTGCATGCGGAGCTATTGCTTATCATGTTTTGACAGGACCATTGGGCACTGTGCAGCCCCACCACGCGGTTTTGTGCAGACCGAAGATCACATTGCTACTTCTGCCCTCCCTTCCACAGGGAGTTTACAGTCGGCTGCAAACTCAAGGTAAAGAAGTGAGGTGTGCACTTGAGTGGAGGTTTCCTGCCTCTTGATGACAATGCTGTTTCCAGAGATTCATTTAGTCATTCAAGAGATCCTATTTTATGTGGGGAGTGTAAAGGTGAACGAGATACAGTATCTTTTCACAAGAAGGTTACAGACTGCTGAGGGATTATGGATAAATCGGCAATAATAATACAGCATGATAAGCACCATGGAATGACTATGCTATTCTGTGGGAGCATATTGGAGAGGTTTATAATAAAATAGGAGGGTTAAGGAAAGTGTCCAGAGAAAGTAAACTCTAAGTGCAACCTGAAGGGTGGAGAGGAGTTGGTTGGTGAAGGCCTGGGGAACTAGGCAGAGGGAATGGTCTGATGTGGGGAAGCCTGGCTCATTCAAAGAAAAATGTGCCATCTATGTACAGAATGGCTATGTATTGGAAATGATGAGAGAAGAAACTGGAAACAGAAATTGTTTAGACTTCATAAGCCACGTTAAAGATTCTGAATTTGCTATTAATTATAATGAGAAATCACCAAATGAGTGTCAGAACAAGAATGGACAAAATACATTTATGTTACAGAACAATCACTCAGGTTAGGGTGTGGGCAATAGATTAGGTAAGATCAAGAGAACAGACACCATTCCTACCATAGCCTGGAATCTTTATCTACAAAATCTTTAGCTACAGTTGATTAGAAGGAGCAAAGTTATTTAGGAAATGAGCAAATGTTCAAATTTCTACTGACTTGGTAGCCAAATTTTGTAGTCTTTCCATGTTCCAAAAGTAGGATTCTTCTGTCACATTACCTAATGGGGCAAAGGTGTGTCACTTGGCATGGTCTATTTATTACAGCTAGAGTTGTGGAGGCCTCACTCCTTAGAACAGGGAATCTGCAATTCTTCCCAAGTTTTAAGTTCCTCCTATGTGCTGGCTGGTGACTGCAGTGCTGGTGGCAATGCTCACAGCTTTAGCAATACGCTTCCTCATCCAAGGTTCCCCGGAGGACTCTGTCTCTCATGGTCTTAGTTTATAAGCTCTTGAACATTCAGAGATTCATCTAGTAGCACAGTCCTTGTTTCCTTTTTTGACATTCCTATTATTTGGTTTTTAACTCATCCTTCCTGATTTTAATTCTCTGTCTTCTTAGAGGAGGAGACTATATGTGACCCCAAACCTGTGACCCTTTAATGTGTTGTCAGAGAAGTCGGTCTTCCTTCCCCAAGGGTGCGTGACCATGTGCCATGGGGTCTGCCCGTTCATTTTAGGGATCATTATACTGACTAAGTCATATACATATATGAGAGTTAAATAGTCCCCATTCATTTCTGTGCATAACCAAGGGAACATAGAGTGTGTCTTGCCTGGGCCACTAGCTTCTCATGACAGGAGCCCAACGTTTTGCTACATCTAGTTTAGGCCTCACGTTAATAGCAAACAGTAATGTTCTCAGAAATAAAGCTCACCCAGATCATGTGAGGGGGCTGTTTGTAGACCCTACTCACTTTTCAATCCCAGTGTGAGTTTGAATTTAGAGGTCTGGGTAGGTTACCTCCGAAGTCCAGACGGAGCAGCTCACACGCATTCCAGGAGGAGCATAGAGAGTAACCTTGCGATGGAGGAGATGACAGGAGGGGCTGCCCTGGGACGTCTGTCTTCCACAGCTGGCCCTTCTTCTTTTATTTCAGGCAATTTTCTATATTGAACAAGAAGCGTTAACTCCCGCCTTCCTATGTAGTTGCTCCGGCTCAAACTAGAGTTTATGAGTCCTCAAGAACTCTTGTCCTTCCCCGCTCTCACATCACGTGCTGGGGTTTATTGTCCCACAGAAACCTTGACCTGACATTGTGTCATCCCAGATATCAAAACTCCCCCAGAACATGCCCAGTTGTCTCCAAGGAAACCTTTTAGGCAAAGTAATCCTAGGATCCTACACCTGTTTCCCCAGAACCTGTAATATTTGTTTAATTAATATTTCCTGAATTGATTTGAACTTTTGAAGAAGAAAATGACTCGAACTCTCCACATGCATTTGCCCTTTGCAAACAGTGTCCCAGTGCTGCCGGGGCAGTGTTGCAGGGTGGGCGGGTGGCCAGGAGGCCTTCTGTGGGGGGTCCAGAGATGACACCAGGCTGACTGGCCGTCAAGGTGACGGTGATAGATGCATTTGGACAAGAGAGGTGGTTATTTCAATAAGGATTATCTGAGTTAGCTCAGAATAACCAGCTGCCTGTGTCCACAGGGAGCACCATTTGACATAAGTGAAGACAAGGACAATGATCAAGTCTGAAAGAGAGTTAATTGAAAAGGAGTAGCTGTTCTGATCTGCAGATTGAGCTTCTTAGGAGGATTGGGGAAGTCAGAGCAAGTCAAACGATTTTACATGCACAGATTTTCCCTGGGAGACACAACACTGTAACTTTATTGACCTCAAATCAGGAAGAGGCCAACTTCACAGCAATTCAAAGGATGCAAGTTTCCAAGGGATGCCTGTCTTAATTGCCATGTTCTTTAAAATGCCTTTCTTTTCCCTTTTAGGTCTAGACAAGCTTTTAAAAAATATCAAAGGGAAGGAAAATGAGAGAGTGGGGCATTTAGTATTTGACCGCCCCCTCGCTTTTGTAACCAAATACCTCAGACTTTAGACTGAACGATATAGAAGCTTTGTTGAGCACTTATTTTTTTTAACTCTTCTGGGAATCAAGAATTCAGAAGCATCTGTCTCAGAAGAGCCAGCATTTTTTTTCCTCAATGATTATGAACTTTATCCTCCTCATTCTCTATCACGTAATTAAAATCTCTGCTCAACTGTCATCTTTTCAGGTAACTTGTCCAGGACCACTACCCTAGGACCACTACATGAGTCCCCATCATTTTCTATCAAAATTACCCAGATGTATTTTCCTTATGGTATTTAGTAATATTGAATAATATTATCTTACATACGTATTTGTTTATCTTTACAATAGTCAACTTGGAGGTTGACTGTGACCTCCAAGAAGGCAGGAACTTTGTTTAATTTATTGTTGTTTCTTCTGTACCTATAACAGTGCCTGGCACTGTTAAAATAAATGATCAAATACTCTGGGCAAGAATTCTTGTGTTTATTTCTGGTAAGCTATTTTACTGTTTTCTCTGTTTGGAAAGCTGTCTTATTACATATTTAAAAGTTTTTATGATGAAACAATAACAAAGAGATAAAAGTCCCACTAACAATAAAGAACAAAAATGCTAATCATACTGGTGGGAGAAACACCAAAAATTAAGAGCTAAAGAAATGAATAAAATGTTACATAAATGAACAGCCTAACTACAAATACAGTTGACCCTTGAGGAACTCCAGCATGAACTGCTTAGGTCCATTCATACATGGATTTTTAAAAATCGACTGGCCCAGTTCAGCGGATCTGAAAGTTAGTTGACCCACACAGTTGAAACCTGAGCTGTTTAAGGGTCAACTAGTGGTTGGGAATCTGCATATGTGTGGGACTAAATTAAGTTATATGCAGGTCTTTGACTGCACAGGCTGTCGGTCCCCAACTCCCAGTTGTTAAAGACTCAACTGCATACTCCAAAAATAAGTTAGATGGAGTGAACTGTGTAAGAGCTGTAGCATCAATTTCACCATGCAAATGATATATATGATACTGTTACGGTGACCAACTTTGATGATGAACTCTGTGACTAGTCATGCATTTTTAATTGAAGTTTTTGTTGTGATAAATATCAATTCACTTGAAGTTGTATGAATTAATAGAAAGAGGAGACTTCCAGTCCAACGTGGCAAAATAAGAGGCCCCTGAACTTCCCTCCACCCCTGGGCACACAAAATCTACAGCTACATACGGAGCGATTCTTTCTGAAAGAAACCTAGAAACTAGTGAGCAACTCCTACACATTGGGTGTATGAGGAAAACACCCACAATGAAATGGGTAGGGAAGGCTGAGATCCACTCTCTCCATAAACCCCACCCCAGAACACGATATACAATTGGGAGGGAAATTCACAAACGCCAGCTTCTCCCTTAGAAGGGAAGAGTTTTGGACCCAAGATCTACTGTCCCAGCTTTTAAGACCTGAAAAATGGGTTCCCCAAACACCTAGCTCCTGAGACCCACAGACTATAGCAAGCAAAGAAATTGTTGTTTTTTTAAATTAAATTTATCAGAGTAACACTGGTTAATAGTATTAGTTTCAGGTGCATAACTTTATAATTCAACATCTGTATATGCCATTGTGTGTTCACCACCCAAAGTCTAGTCTCCTTCTGTCACTATGTATTTGACCCCGTTTATCCTCTTCACCCTCCCCCCAACTCTCTTCCCATCTGGTAAAGGCCCTTTTGTTTCCTGTGTCTGTGCATTTGAAAACACAGTTCTTTTTTTTTTTTTTTAAATTACTTTATTGTTGTCCAATTACAGTTTGCATTCCCCCCCCCCCCCAGCCACTCCCACCCCCCTCCCCCACTCCCACCCTCTCCCTTGGTTATGTCCATGTGTCCTTTATAGTGTTTCCTGGAAGCCCTTCCCCACACTGTTCCCTCCCCCTTCCCCTCTGGCCATTGTTAGATTGTTCTTAATTTCAATGTCTCTGGTTGTATTTTGTTTGCTGTTTTCTTTTGTTGATTATGTTCCAGTTAAAGGTGAGATCATGTGGTATTTCTCCCTCACCGCCTGGCTTATTTCACTTAGCATAATAGCCTCTTCAACAAATGGTGTTGGGAGGTTTGCACAGCTACTTGCAAAAAAATGAAACTCAACCACCAACTTACACCATATACAAAAATAAATTTAAGGTGGAAAAAAGACTTAAATATACACCATGACACCATAAAAATCCTAGAGGAAAACATTGGCAGGAAAATATCAGATATTCCTCGCAGCAACATCTTCAATGATGTGTTCCCTAAAGCAAGGGTCATAAAAGAAAGAATAAACAAATGGGACCTCATGAAATTAAAAAGCTTCTGCATGGCAAAAGAAAACAGCATTAAAATGAAAAGAGAACCAACTATATGAGAAACCATATTTGCCAATGATGACTCGGACAAGGGTTTGATCTCCAAAATATATAAAGAACTCACACCACTCCACTCCAGGAAGACCAAAAACCCAATTCAAAAATGGGCAAAAGAATTGAAAACACAGTTCTTAATAGGCTCAGGAAGACTCTCTGTGGCTATCTTCCAGGGCTTACCATAGAGGGAGCAGACTGATACTCCCATCTCTCAATCTCTCCCTGAAAGAGGCCTATGCGTTCTTCAGAAGCTGTTGTCTGAGGGTCAGGCTTCTAACTGAGCATACAACAGGGGGCTGACTGCCTCCTCCCTGAGACTGGTGAGGTCAGTGAATACAGAGTTCTCCCTTTGGTTCGCTCTCAGTTGTAGGTGTCTCCCTGGGAGGGATTAGTATTTCAATAGAGATGTCAAATTGCTCTTCAGAAAGGTTTGGAAATTATTTTATTCCCTCTTCAGTTGCAAATGAAAATGGAGGTTTCTCCTTAGTTTTGCCAATATTGGTGACATTTAAAGAAAATATGACTGTTGGTCATTTTTTTAAATGTGATGGTAGTCTTTTATCTATTTTCTTTGGACCAGTAGTTCTTCACTCTGGCTGCTCGTGGATCTCCTGGTGAGCTTCTAAATAATGCTTGAGTCCCAGTCTGAGTCCTGAGTCTCTCCCTGCTCAGGGTCAATTATTTAATGAGGACCTGATTTATTAGAGAGAGAGGTATGGCTTTTTGGCAAACTGTGCATATTGCATGTGTATTGATTAAACCTTTGTTTGCAGATAATTGTAGATGCCCTTGCAGTTGTAAGATACAGTGCAGAGAGATCCTGTAAAACCTTTACCCCAAACTACAGGACAATGTCATAACCAGGATATGGACAGTGATACACTCAAGACACAGAACATTTCCATCATCACAAGCAATCTCCCATGTTGCCTTATTTAGCCACACCCCCTTCCCTTCCACAGCAAATACTTCCTTAACCCTTGGCAATGACTAGTTGTTCAACATTTCTATAATATTCTTTAATTCAATAGTGTTATTACATAAATGGAATCATACAGTATACGACCTTTTCCCACTCAGCCTAATTCTGTGGTGACTCATCCCTTGTATGTATCAATAGTTTTTTCTTTTTTATTGCTGGGTAGAATTCCATGATAAAGATGTGTTGTACTACAGTTTGTTTAACTATTCACCCACTGAAGACATGAGTTGTTTCCAGGTTTTGCTGTTACAAACAAAGCTCCAGTACACATTTATGTACCTGTTTGTGTGTGTGTGTGTGTGTGTGTGTGTGTGTGTGAACATAGGTCTTCATGTCTCTGGGATAGTAGGAGTCCTGTTGCTGGGTTATTTGAAAGTGGCATCTTTAGTTTTCGATGAAAGTGCCAACTTGTTTTCCAGAGATGTTTTATCATTTTATCTTCACACCAGCAATGCATGAGTAATTCAGTTTTGCTGTATCCTCACCTGCGTTTGATGTCACTTTTTGTTTTTACTTTAGCCACTCTGCTAGACCTGTAATGGTAACTCACCATGGTTTTAATTTCGTTTCCCTACTGGCTAATGATGTTGAACATTTTCTCATGTGCTGGTCTGTCATCCTTATATCTTCTTTGGTGAAATGTCTGTTTATGTCATTTTCCCATTTTTTAATTGGGCTGTTTTTTTTTAATTTGATTTTGAGAGTTTATTATATACATGTCTTTGTCATATATATGGTTTGCAAGTATCTTCTTTCAGGTGGTCTCTTCATTCTCTTAACAGTATCTTTTGCAAAGAAAATGTTTTAAAATTAAACCCAACTCATCAAATTTTTCTTTATGAATCATGCTTTTGGTGTTGAGTATAAGAACTCTTTGCTTAGATCTATGTTTCAAAGATTTTCTATTATATTTTTTCCTAAAAGTTTTACAGTTTACATTTAAGTCTGTGATCCATTTTTAGTTAATATTTGTATGTTTCTTTTCTTACTTTTTCTCTATAGATGTTCAATTGCTTGAGTACCATTTATTGCAAAGGCAATCTTTTCTCCACTGAATTGTTTTGTACCTTTGTCAAAAATCCATTGGGCATATTTGTGTGAGGCTACTTCTGGGTTCTCCCTTTAGTTCAATTGGTCTATGAGTTTATTCCTCTGGCAATACTACCATCTTGATTACTATAGCTAACTAACAAATCTTGAAAGGGTATGCTAATTCTTTATACTTTATTGTTTCACAATCATTTTACTTTTCCAGTTGCTCTGCCTTTCCATATACATTTTTGAATGATTTTGTCTATATCTACAAAAGGTATTGCTGGGATTTTGTTAGGAATTGTGTTAAAACTACACATCAGTTTGGAGAGAATTGACATGTTTACTATGTTTGAGCTTCCAATTCATGAATATAGTATGTCTCTCCATTTATTGATTTTCTTTCTTTGTTTCATCAGTGTTTTACAGTTTTCATCATACATATCCTGCACATGTTTTGTTAGATTTATATGTGTTTAATTTTTGGAGCAACTGGAAATAGTATTGATTTTTAAGTTGTAGTGTCTGCATACTCATTGCTAGGATATTTCTGTGTGTGCACGCGTGTGTGTGTGTGTGTGTGTGTGTGTGTATGTAGTGCTTTGTAACCTTGCTGAACTCATTTATTTGTTCTGTGATTTTTTTTTGTGCAGATTCCTTTGCCATTTCTATTAAATAATTATGTCATCTGCAAATACTTTTATGCTTTTTTCTTATTTTTTGTTATGCATACATTCTACTTTTTTTTGTTGCCCTGTTGCACTGACTAGAACTTTCAGCACTACGTTAAATAAGAGTGGTAAGAGTAGAAATCCTTGCATTGCTCTTAATCTTAGGGGGAACATTCAGCCTTTCATCATTAAGTATAATGTTAGCTGCAGTTTTTTTATTGATACACTTTATCAAGTTAGGAAAGCTCTCCTCTGTTTGTATTTTTCTGAACTTTAAAAAAATAATGAATGGGTATTGAGTTTTGTCAATTGCTTTTTCTGCATCTTTGTTAAGATCATGTGATTTTTTTCTGGTGATACGGTGGATTACATTGATTGAGTTCCAAATATTGAAGCTCATAGCTGGGGGTGGGCATGGGGGTCGTGACCTCATTACCAGGCAGTGGGGATGGAAATCCTAGCTTCCCACTTGGCCTATTCTAACATCAGCCCTGTTGGGGCCCCTTGTTGCTATCTCCCAAGGGTGGAAGTGTCACCTCTTTTCTCAGTCTTTGCTGGCATGACTGGCGGTGGGACCACTGTTTTCTTCTGGTGTTTGGCTATAATAGAACAGTTATTATCTAAAAGTTGTCTTAGGCTTTGCCTGAGAGAACAGGCTTATTTTTGGAGGGTTTTTTTATATTTTTATTTTACCTTTTGATGCTGGGTTACCAGCTGTTCAGCTTGGGGCAAGAAGCAAAGAGAAAACCCAGGGAACTCACCACCATGTTCTCCCACTAGTTCTGCTATCCCTAATTGGTTTTTCTTCTTTCCATCTTCAGAGACTCCTTGTGTTTGTTGTTGAGGCCTTCTACAAGCCCATGTTCAGGGATTTTAGTTGTTCTTAGCAGGAAGAATAGGGACACATGCCCACTCCCTCTTCTCGGAAATGAATGTTCCCTATGCATATATTTTTAGATGTGGCTGCTTTGGATGTCTTATATTGACAAGTCAGGAGAAATCATATATAGCAGCTCCCCTTTGCTGTTCTGAATGATTGCAGTATTATTTGCCTGCTTTAGCAAACAAAATTTGATTAAATGTTTTTTTATTACTAAATAAGTTGATATTTTGTTTCATGTTTCAAAGAAACACATATCTGTCTCTATGTAATTATCTCTTGTTACCTGTTATTCTGTTACTTCTCAGTGGGACCCCTAGTTGGACCTCTTGTGTGGAAAGTGCAGATTTTAGGGGAGGCATAGTTGTCTTGGGCATATTACCCTTGGGGATGGTCTCTTAGGGAAACACTAGGGAAGCAATATAGGAAGGGAGAAGACAGACATTGTATAGAGTTTACACATTAGGTGCTCTACACAAGTTATTTTATTTAATCTTACAGCAGTGTTGTTACATCCCTATTTTTCAGCGGGGACCATGGCTTAGACAGGTTAAGATTGTTTAAACTGATGTGTCAGGATTGCTATTTAAGGCTAAGTCTGTATACTGATAACACATTTAGCTGTTCTTTCAACCTGCCTTCACGAAGTCATGAGGTCATCACACATTTATAACTGGGTTTTCTCTGAGTTTCTATACTGTCTATTCTGAAGGATACACTGTGGATATGACAGTAGAGTAGAAATAAGATTTAGATCTCCTGCTAACTTCACTAACCATCATATACACCTTATAAAATGACATCTAGCCAACAAAACATGACATTCTCTTTTGTAATATTTCAGTCTAGGCAACTAGATTCATGAAAATAAACAGATAAAAAAACCTCCTGAAAAGAAGTATGGGCTAAAGATTTTAGGGAGAAAGAAAAAAATTACCAAGGAATCACAATGAAAGAATGCTGGATAGAGAAATTTTTATCTCAAGAAAACATCACTGGCAGTTTAGCACAAGAAACATTTTAAATATTAAAAACAAGAGTATTTGACACAGTCAAATATCATCTAAAGATAAATGTGGAAAATAATATGAATGGATAAATGAGGTAATATAATTTTGGTTTAAAATAGATATATCAGTATAACATACAAAATTATATGATGTGACATTCAGAAACTAGTATATGTCAGCTAAAACACTGTAGTTTTTTGAATTAATGTTAATTTTTTGAGGTATGACAATGATACTGTGTATACATAAGAGAACATCATTATTTAGAAGAAAACTAAAAGTGGAACTGCCTTTTGACACGGCAATTCCACTGCTGGGATTATATCCTAAGAACCCTGAAACACCAGTCCATGAGAACCTATGCACCCCAATGTTCATAGCAGCACAATTTATAATAGCCAAGAGCTGGAAGCAACCTAAGTGCCCATCAGTCAATGAATGGATCAAAAAACGATGGTACATTTACACAATGGAATACTATGCACCAGAAAGAAAAAAGGAACTCCTCCCCTTTGTGACAGCATGGGTGGAACTGGAGAGCATTATGCTAAGTAAAATAAGCCAGGCGGTGAAAGATAAATACCATATGATCTCACCATTAACAGGAACCTAATCAACAAAATGAATAAGCAAGCAAAGTAATATTAATAATTCATCTTTAGGACAATATAGCATAAAGTATAATTTTAACCTCTTTCTATGAGGAAAAAGCACACACATTGCCTGGGGCCCACAAAAGCCATGAAGCAACCCTACTTGCCACCTTAGAATTTTTAAAAAATCCTCACCTGAGGACATTTTCACCGCTTTTAGCAAGGTGGAGGGAAGAGAAAGAGAGAGAGAGAGAGAGAGAGAGAGAGAGAGAGGTGAGAGACATTGATTGGTTGCCCCCATAGGCAGCGTGACCAGGAGATCAAACTGCAAGTAATTATGCAGTTATGTGCCCTGACTGGGGAGTGATTTCTCAACCATTCATTTTATGGGATGGTGCTCCACCCAACGGAGCCACACTGGCCAGGGCTGGAATTTAAGCTCCATGCGGGCAGAGATCATGGTGTTGTCCCCCTCCATATCACAGACTGTCACTACAGTGCCTGGTAAGGGACCTAGTCATTTGTTGATCGAGTGAAAGGATCATTTTGAAAGTTTCATGAACATTGGACATATTCTTCTATTAAAAGTGCATGAACCACTCTTCCATAAGCCAAGAATACATTATTTTTGGATTCTCAAACATTTCTTATTCCTAGCATCTCTTTCCCTCCTTAGTCTGGAAAATTGAGAACTGACTGCTTTGGAAGGAAGGAATGGGTCAAGGGGTGGGCAGTCATTTGTTGACCACTCACTACATGGTAGGCAGTGACCTACATTCCAGACACTTTTTTCATGCTTTAAGCCCAATGTGTCTGCCTCTAGGAGGAAAAGACATGACAATTCAATGAATATTTTCTGTAGATAATTTGCATATAGGAACAGCAGCAACAACAATGTAATAATAAACATTTGTTGATGCTTGTCATATACCAGAAAATGTGTTTAAAAATATTTGACTGGAATGATCTAATTTATTCCTTATAGAATATCTCACATATAAAAACTAACAATATCTCATTTTACTTATTTTATTTTAAAAATATTTTATTTATTTATTCTTAAAGAGATGAGAAGGGAAGGAGAAAGAGGGAGAGAAATATCAATGTGTGGTTGCCTCTCACATGCTCCCTCCTGGGGACCCAGCCCGCAACCCAGGCACGTGCCCTGATTGGGAATCAAACTGGTGATCCTTTGGTTTGCAGCCCGCACTCAATCCACTGAGCTACACCAGCCAGGGCTAACAATATCTCACTTTAGATGAGCAAAATGGAGACTGAGAAGTTCAGCGACTATAAAACTGAGGAAGATTAAGCTGTTCAATTTGCAAGAGGCACTGGGTATATCAAGCAATTAAAGGAAGAGGAGGCTGGAAATGTAGGTTGGAGGAAAACCAGTGAGGTGTTGAAGGCTTTTAATGCTGGGAGAGTTAATGCAAAACACTTACAGGGCAGGGCAGCATCCCAGTTAACTGTCATCATTTCTAATGAAGGAACCATCAGATCTCTGTTTGAGAGACAAAGGTGATCCAAAGCCTGGGGAGACCTGACAGGAGGAGGGGAAGAGGGGGTGGGGGGAAGGGGAGGAGTCAGGGGAGGAGGGGGAGGGAAGATAAAGGGGAAGGGGAAGGAGAAAAGGAAAAGGAAGGGGAAGGAATGGGGCAGGAGGAAAACTGCAATAGTTAGACAGGAGATGATGAGGCTCTGTACCAAGACATGGCTGTAACAATAAATTTCATCTCTTAGATCAGAAAACAGATTATTCTTTATGGGGCTCATTCTGGGGACACCGTTAGTAGCTGTTCTGCCTAAAATATGACTAGTTCTGTCCATTCTCTCAGCAGATTTGGGACTACAGGTGACCTGCAGAACTTAGATATCTCCTAGTTTTTTCCATGGTCAATAGTGTAGTGTGCCCAAGCCAGTTAGACGCTTTAAGTGGCAGTATAGTACCTCATCCATGTTTGCATTGCAGGAGCTTTCTTCCCAGAGCCAGAGTTAGTACAGGACACGTGGGTATGGATTACAGAATTAAGAGGAAATGTGATCACTGTACCTCTTTATAATTCTGGCACCCAATGCGGAAAAATGATCTTTAGCATCAATGTTTTAAAGTAAATAAGATATCAAGATCTCACACTTCATTATTTAGAAATAAGAAGTCAATTTGTAATTTTTAGATTTTTGTGGTTGTTATTTGTATATTTCCTTTAAGCAGACTGTTAGATTGGTCCAAATTGTTCTGCCCCTTTTAACTAAGAGGAGTTATTATTCAAGGACTCTCCTTTGTTTTACTCTTTTGTGTTCGAATTCCTTTGCATGTGTGTGAGTATATCACTTTAAGGGCTGGACTGGCGTAGGCAATGTGGTGATTTATTCTGAGAAGCACATGAATTGATAAATGTGAACACAGAACACCCATGCTGAGTGTGCCAGAAATTCACTCTTGTTCAAACTTTGCAATTTTTCTTAAAATTCTGGAAAAGATTTTAGTACAAAGTAAGTCTAATTTATGAAATGACACAATCATAGTACCTATGATACCCAGCTACTAGTTAATTCTGCAAGGTTAATAATTGAGTCTCATTATTCGTGAATAGATGTAGCAGCAGGAGTCAGGTTAGTACCCAAGTGCCCACTTCTTTTTTGTCCCTGATATGCACTATAGTTACCGATACCAACTTACTTCACAAAATAAAATGTAAAATAGTGTGGTAGCTTGGATTAATGTTTCCATTTCTTCACTCCCTCTCTGTATCACCATTATACCATCTACAGCCTTTGTCAAGTGACTTTGCAGAAATTTCACCAGAGGGTGTGGGTATCCTTCCGATCCCACTGGTTTGTGACTATGTCTATTTCTGAGAAGAGGCCTTAAAAGAGATTGTGTGTTTCTGTTTCTGTCACTTAATACTTCTTTCATTTTGTTTTTGAGAGGAACATATCCCAGCTGTAGCTACAAAAAAAATGAAAAATGCACGGAGTTGTTTTTAATTTGACCTGTGTCCTGAAGCAGAACTTTCCCAGTCTAGTCTCAGATCTATGCAAAAAACAAATAAATGTTTGTTGCTGTAAGCCACTATAATTTTGCTATTTTTTTTTTTTTGTTACACAGCAAACACTGACTAATATCAATAGGAATTTCCAAACTTCCTCAACTGGCCTCACTGTGAATATACACAGGCAGAACTATGCCAAATGTTATGCCTAATCTGTGTGCCTGCCCTCCAGAGTCTGACTGTCAGTTAACTCACCACTATTCTCAAATCAAATCCATCAAAGTCAATCTCAAAATAAATAAAAAAACACTAATTTGGAAGTATCTGGGTTTGAATTTTAAAAGTTATATTCAAGTCTAAAATATACAAAATTTTCTGTGTTTTTGAGAAACATCAAATTAATATCATGGGGAAAGAAAGTCTAGAATGGTCAGAGGACCCAAAATCTTTGAATTTTATTTACTTAGGTCTAGTGGTGGGCATCTCAAATAGTGTGGCACTGATATCACACAGTACAAAACTGCAACATCAGAAGTCCAGTTCTAGTCCAATCTACTTGCTGAGACATTATGGCATTTAGCTCTTTGAGTCACAGCTTATCCATCTGTTAAACAGGAAAAATTGTAACTGTTCCAGTGACCAAAGAGAGTTTTGTTATGGTGATCACATTGGATGGAGTTCCTCAAAATCTCTAAAGTGTAACATAAATATCAGATATACTGATTCACATCATCAAATATTCTTAGAGAGAGTTTCAGTGTTTTTACTTTTTTAAATGCATAGTCTGTGTTATAAGTTCTGTGGCCATCATTCATCCCAAAGTACATTTCAGAGATCTGGATCAGGAGCTAGAATGCATGAGTTATAACTCCCAAAATATTTTCCAAGTGTTTTTTACTTTGTTCCACTTGGCTGATATTTTGGAGCTTTTATTTTTACTTTTTAAATCTATTTCAGAGTTAGTATAACCGAGCTTGACTTTTCTTATTATGGACCGAAAAGGTTTCAACCTGTCAATTGTTACTTGATATTTAGAATGGGTGGAAGCATTTCTAAAGTGAAGAGGATAGAACATTAAGAGATCTTTGATTATTGGGAAGAATCTCCATGTTAGAGTCCCATCTCAGTCTTCCTAATTTTCCAACTTTGTCATAACTTATGGGTACATGTTAGTTTTCTTACTTGTCTATGTCTTTATATGCTGCCTGATTATTAGGGTTAGCCTTGGCCGATTTTCCCTACTGGGACATACTACTCTGTGTACTCTGATATCAACTGATCAGTTTTCTCTAGCACTCTCTGCCTCCCATTAATAACAATGACAACAACAACAACAAATAACATTGTGATTAAAACCACAAGCTGTGCAACAGGTTGCTTTTGTTCAAATCACACCTTTGTTTCTTAGTAGTTGTGTGATCTTAAAGTAGTGGTACCTCAGTTTCATTACCTGTAAAAACTTGACTTCATAAGATGACTGTTTTCAGCAGTAAATGAGGTAATACACATAACATGTGCAGAGTTGTTGTTTTCAGGAGCCGTCAGTATCGAATCATATTTTTAATATAGAATGAAAGCTGAGTTGAGTAGAGTTCTCAGGAAAGTATTTTCTCAGCAGCATGGCAAAATTTATACTATAGGGACTTTGGATCCATTGTAAGAAAATTAAAATGAACCTCAAAAGAATGAAACTGACTTCAAGTAATGTAACTGCACTCCTGTATAAAGCCCCCCAATATTTAAAGTTATACAAACAACAACAGAACAACAAAAAACCCTCTAGTCCAACAACTTACAATTCATAATGTCTGGAATTCAATAACAATTACCGGATGTGCAAAGAAACGGGAAAAATTCATTCATAACCAGAATAAAAATCATTCAATCAAAACATACCTGTAAATGACAAGAATGACAGAATCAGCAGACAGGGCTGATTCTTAAAACACTTATTGTAAATACATACGCTCAAGAAGAAAGATAAAAACATGAGAAAGTTGAGGGGAGATACAGAAGATACAAGAAAGACCCAAATTGAACTTTAAAAGGTGAAATATCTATATCAAAATGAAAACTACACTAGATGGATTGACCACAGCTGAGACATTGCAGAAGAAAAGACTGGTGAACATGAAGACATAGCCACAGAAATGATCCAAAATGCTAAATTCCCACAGGAATTTACTGCATTGATTTTCATGTTAAGAGTATTGAGTAACTAAGAACATTTCTCCATATGTGTACTTTCAAATATTCAGAAGTACAGGTGACAGTGACTGTAAGCCAGTGAACTCCTTTTTAGGGGGTTAAGCTAATCTCCAGGGTGTGGCAGAAGTAACGCCTGCTTGAGTGTAGTTGGTATGGTACGTGAATGTCTCACATGACAGCAATTTGAACTTTTCACCTAAAATGTCATATTGTGTGCTTTAGTGTGATATTGTTATGTCACAGAATCACATGCTTATGGTTTTATAATAGAAGATTTTGTAATAAAAAGGGGAGTTATTTGTGTCAGACCCCACATATTATTTTCTGGAACTCCAAATTTAGATAAAGTTACAGAACTTAGAACTTCTCCATGGTGAGGAGTTCGTGTGTCCTGTAGGTAGTCTCTTAGTTGGTCCTGGGTACTCTCTGCAAAATAACTCTTCCTGAATGATCCTTTAGGGTGTTGTTGAGTAGCAGTTTGGCTGCTCAAGGCTTGTTTTATTGAGGAGAAGGAAGAGGTAGTGATCTGCAAAAAAGTGTGTAGATCTAGGAGTATTACCCAGGTCTGATTGTACTGTCCCATGGCTGCCCACAAAATGCATCTATTTTATAAAATAAAGAAAGCATTCTTCAGACCATCAGTAGCAAGTACATTTGGCAGGACAACTGTTCTTCCTGATTGCATTAGCATCTTTCTAAAGATTGTCTTTGTTTTCTTAATTCAAAAAGGTCATCTTAATTCATAACCCTTTTATCACTAATAAGATCTTCCTTACAGGTGGTTTGCTTTGCACGTATTTTCTTTTGACAGTGTTGCTGCCCTCTCCTTGTTCATGTTCTTCCTTGGTCTGGAAGTCCATTTGCCTTTGATTATTCTATGTGGACCTGGTCCCTCCATGGCCATTTGCTCTTATGTATTCCTTCATTGGAATTTAGGTAAACTTTTCCCAATTACAAAGAGAGTACTCTTCATTCTCTAATCAAACTTATTACATCCAAAAGGTCAATTCAGGCAAATTTCAACAAAAGATAGAAAAATATTTCTAAACCAAATGATTATTGTGATGCATAACTTATGTATCATGTGTATCTGAAATAGAATTCAACTGCATGCTATTTACTGACTTTATCATTATGACGCCATAACAAAGCTTAAGCACTCAGTTGCTTTTAACCACATTTAATTTAGAGACTGTCATGCCAAGAAATATACTTCCATGCTTCAATTTCTGTAAAGTGGTTAAAACCCAGTGGAAGGAGATTATAAAGCCTGCATTATGACTACAGGACTATTTACAGCGTGAATCTGGGTTTCTGGTACATCTGACTTCAAAGTTGCATAGGTTATATACAGCATTGCTCTCCCTCACTCTCTCTAATGCCACTGCAGAATGCTATTGCCTTTTTAACTCAGTGCCTGTGCTAATTATTGCAGATCTCTTGTGGAAAATAGAAATGATCATTATTATAATTTCTCAGGAATGTGGAGAATATCATATAAAATCAGAAGAGGGGGTAAAAATAGCAGACTTTTTATGGCTGTGGCTTGGCAGAACTGGAAAGGACCTCACAGAGTATGGGACTGCTGCTATTAGTCTAATTTGCTCTTTTTGTATGTAGGTGGACTATAAAATTTCAGAGAACTGTGTGCCTTACTAATGCTGATGCTTTCTAGTCATAGACCCCCAGGGATATTAACTCACAAGAAGTTGGGTTTTTTGCCTGGTGCAACAAAAAAGACTGACCCCCAGGACAAATGTGGGCATCAAAATAAGAGGGTATAGAAAGATTTATTATAGGGCTTGCCTTTATGTTAGGAAACTTGAAGGAAAGTTCAAGGGGGCAGGAGTTTGCTATGGATGGGTACTATCAGGAAACAGATGTTATTTAAAATTGGCGATCAATTGTTTGTATCTTGTATACGGGAGAAACAGAGTGGGATTAAAAATGTAATTGATAAAAAACCATTGGGTACTCAGGACAGCTGGGAGAGGGTGATGTTTGGATATTTCTGTGGGTTGCATATAGTTCTTATTTTCGTCTAGGATCAGCTATGATTCCAAAGTGATCTTGTATTTTTCTCACTCGTCACGATTGCAGAGTGATGATCCTGGCTGATGTTCGTGTCTATGACATGTTTGTGTTCACCAGGGGAACACCATTGTCTGTCGGTGTCAGGCCAGCTTCCCACTGACAGCTATCAAGACTCCTTTATTCTTTCTCATTAAGACACCCAAAATGGGAAGAATGGGACTGGAAGTGTCTAGGCTTGAACATAAATCTCTTGACTTCTGGGACAGAGGCCTTTTATCAATGCATGCCAGACCACAGAAATTTGTAACGTGATAAAAACAGTGAAGTTGAAAGTACCCAGAGTTTGGAATTTGTTAAACCTGGGTGTAAATTATGGCTCTACCACTTAATTGATATCTCTGAATATCTATTTCCTCAGTGAGGCCATTGCAAATATTTAGGTGTTTCCCAATTCTGTGTTGTTAATTTTTCAGGAGGGTTCAAAAATAGATTTTTTCTGCAGCTTCAGGAAAAATGTA
>VMDR010007662.1:0-39582 GCA_007922815.1 Macrotus californicus
TGGGAATATAGTAACTAAAATCAACATAAAACTACTCACACTTCCTCTTTTCTCCCAAGATGACTGCTTTTAGTTAATATGTTAATATCATAGTTTCCGCCAGTCTCTTAAATACATTTTAGCATAATCAGGATTTTACAGTACATAAAATTTAGTAGCTTGCTTTCTCACTTAGTATGATAATGTAAATATTTTTTCTACATCTATAAAAAGTATTAGAAGAGTGTTTGCCAAAGCACACGAAGGACCATTGGTCTCTAAAAATATCCCACAGAAACTGTGAGGACTGTGGTCAGACACTGTAAGACGACGTGGTGACGTGGCCCCATCCTGGAGAGACATACTGATTCATTTCAATACCCGAAAGGCTGAGCAGTAAAGAACTCTATTTCATTTCACTTCATTTACCCTGCGTTTCCCAAAGACATTGAGTCAGTATCCCCTTTTTGGAGGAACAACTATGGAGTCCCACAGGGGTCTCAGAGGGCCTGGGGAGGGTCTTGGGAATTTCTAATTGGGAACCCTATATGACTCCTCACTTGAAACCCATTGGTGATCTAGGTCCCAAAGCTCTAAAAATAAGACATTGTCATTAAACCTTGTAGAAACATCTGATTGAAGTGACAAGAACAGATGCAAGGGTATATAGTTTTCCAGATTCAATTCGAATTCCTAAAGAAGGAAAGTCACTTTATTGACCCATTTCAGATTGTATTTGACAGTCACCGCTGCCTGGTCTCTGCTGGGTCCCTTAGTATTTAGTGTCTCATTTCACCATAATCACAATCCTGCTCAGGACCTACGGCTGTGCCCATTGTGCAGGTGGGAAAGCCGAAATTGAAAGAGTAAGAGATGGGTTCAAGGGCACAGGGCTTGGAGCTGAGACTGCACTCTCCACAGCATTTCAGCTGGCTCTGGTCCACCTCCCTCCCCGCAGCCAGCTACGAGCGTATTAGCTTTCAGTGTGGAATTAAAGCCAGTGGTCCGGAGCTAACAGGGTTCATCCCAAAGCCATTAGCCACCTTCTCAGTGATTTCATTATGCCCCTGCACACGAGTAATCTTTTCCCTTATCGTCTATCTAGCAGCACCTTCCTCTGAATGCACCTCACGTTCCTGCTTATTTGGATCACGAGTGAAATCTCTCAGTCTCATACATTAAACTCCCTTCACTCATTGCATTGAATTTCAGCCTCTTATTTGGTACATTAGAAAATGTGAGGAATGCTAAACCAGAATCCACTTTAAGACAGAATACTGAGTGGATCACACATCATCTCCCCCCAAAAGAGAGGGACTGGAACCAAGTTGGCATGCCTATGGGTTTCATTAGGGAAGAATGAAGAAAAGGAAACACTAGAATTCTTTGAACTATCCCAAGTCAAATGTTTTATATACGTTATCTCATTTAATCTTTAAAGTCATGCATGAAGGAGTTACCGCCATGCCCATTATACAGATGGGAAAACTAAGAGTCACGGAAGAAACTACTTATCTCGGTCCATTCATTTTGAAAGCAGTGAACTCAAGAACTGCACACAGATCTTCCTGAATGTAGACCCATAGGGTGGCTGTCACATCCATCCATCACGCTTAAGAGAAATGACCCCAGACACAGCCCCTGTCAAGGGAAGTTTGCTGTATATTGGCTGCTACAGGCAAGGTGAAGACAAGAAGACAGCAGTTGCCCGCGATAGTCCTGGTTTATTCCTGTTGTTCTGGTATGATTACCAACAGCACACCATTCATTCTCAAAATTGTCCCAATTTTGAATGAAAAATTATAAGTTGCTCCAAGTTGAAGGAATGGGTCCACCCCTGAGGAGTAAAAGTCAATGACAAAAGTCTAGGGCAGAGTGCAGGTATCTTTCCAGAAAGAAAACCGTGGAATCTACAGGCTGAGGGCACAGTTACTTTAAAGCTTCATTGCTCGGCCAAGACTACTCATCTCTTCATCCCTTGTCTGTCCCCTGGAGCAAACGGCAACACCCCAGCTGAAATGAAATGGCAAGTGGATTTCTTTCCAGGGGCAGGAAAGCACCATTTCCCCACATCCCAAGTGCAGGGACAGGGAAGCGGCTAATGTGGGATCCCAAGAGGCACACTGAAGCCTAGAGAGAATGGGAGGCTGAGTTAGCCTGAGAAGAGGCCCACAGCTGAGCTGGAGGAAGTCAGGATGAGTCCGACCCCCACCCCTGGAGCAGCCCGTGTGCTGCACAGAGAAGCCAGGTGGGGATTCTGTTACAAGGCCTGGCACAAAGCTGTGGGCTGGGCCAGGAAAAGGTCCAGGGAGGTCCGACGTCAGAGGATCTGCAGACCCTGAAGCCTGGGATTCTTGGAGTCCCTGAGTATAGCATGGGACTGACTTGGGGGGACCCATGCAAAGCCAGCCAACTGGGAACGGAAGAGCTGGGGGCATGAGAAGCCTGGGAAGAAATGTAGTCAAATATTAAAGTCCCAAATGTCAGGCCTGAGAACCCCTGCGGTAATGGTACTGTAGGGGAAAGAACGGAAAGAAGAACCAAAGAAAAATTTGGACAAGAAAGGACATGGACAGTGCTGCTTTGTGGTTCCAAAACAGAGCGTGACATCCTTGGGGAAGCTGAGGTTCTTCCCACTCCCTCAATGTGGGGCCTGTTGGATTGGAAAGGAGAACCCACTAGGTCTCCCAGAACTGGGGGGAGAAAGGCAATCCTCAGTCCTTTTGGTACCCAGGCCTGTCAAGGCATTTGCAGATGGTCACCATGGCAACCAGTAGCCAGCAAGCCACCAGGAGGCAGAGCACAGTGAGTGAGCAACTTCAGGAAATCTCCTCTCAGCTGGTGCGATGGACCTGGAGGGGCTGGTCACCAGGATCTTGCATCAGGAGCAAGTCATAGATCCAGCATCTGTGACTACCATCGGTGACTTTGTTGTGCCCTAGGGCCATCGACTAGGAAATCCCCGCTTCCCTGCATCTGTGACCATAGCCCTGGTGGACCAGCGCTGTTTTCTGTCCTATCTGTCCTGTTTTCTGTCCTGTCCTATCTGAGGCCAAGCCTGCTCCCAGCCCAGACTTTTCCATTCTCCCCCCATATTTCTAGAAGGGCCTCTCATATTTTCTGTTGCTCCCTTTCCCAAAAGCCCTTGTCTGAGGCGCCTTACCGAGGGAGACAGTATGTCCCTCTTAAACTAGTGAGAGGAAGCAAAACACTTCATGGAGCCGGCTGGGAGCAAAGCAAATGATTCTGTGGAAACATTTGATTCATTCTTGGCAAGCCAGACCACGGGCTTGGAAAAACCGGAGGCGCCGTGTAACATCCAGCAAAAAGAGCCCCGCTTTGCTGCTCTCCTCCAGAAGCCTATTCATGGGGCATGGAAAAAAGGGGAAAAAAGAACTGAAGAAAAGGTAAAACGGATGCTTTCTTCAGCAATCTGGATGTAACAACAACAGGTCTGTGAGCAACCATTGTGAGCAGGACTGGAACGGAGCAGAGGGCTGGCTCAGGACCGTGGCCTGGGGCAGCAGTCGGGCTCGGGCCAAGCAGCCTGTGTGCTGCCTGGGGCTTCCCCTGGGGAAACCGAGCTCTGCTCCCTTTTGAACCTGTTTCTGGGCCTTCTCTTTTCTCCGCATGAAAATGATCTTAGCTCCAAATGGAAGATAGGTTAGGTTAGACCTCCTGGCCTCCCAGCCTGCCACTAAGGGAAAGTGGAATTGATTTATTCACCACTCACAGCGCATCGTTTCACTCAGCCCAGAGCTGTCTGATGCGGCAGGACGGCGAGCAGCACTGCAGGGGGAACTGGCAGCCTGAATCCAGTAGGGACACTGAAGCCTCAACAGGATCAGCAGATGCACAGCCTGAGGGCCACAGCACTTTACTTCGGATGGCAGAGCCTGGGAAAGGACCAGATTTCCCTTTCCAGATCTGACCTACAGGCCCTGGCCGGGTAGCTCAGTTGGTCAGAATGTCATCCCTATATGCTAAGGTTGGAGGTTCGATCTCCAGTCAGGGCACATACAGGAACCCACCAATGAATGCATAAATAAATGGAATAATAACTCTTGCTCTCTCTCCCCCTTCGTTCCTCTCTCTCTAAAATTAAAAAATAAAAAAAAGATCTGAACTACATAATCAGCCCAGTTCGTGCAACTGGAGGAAGCTAGAACATGACCTGAAATGGAGGCTGTCCCAGCCTTGGCCCCACCCAAGCTTTGCACTGAATGGCACCTTCCTCTGGCAAGGAATGAGTGACCGGCCCAAGGTCAGGCCCCTGAGAGTGGCAGAATCCGTAGCATTGCCCCAGACACTCATCATTGCCAGACGGGTCTTGACTGAGACCACTGGCCTACCCCAGCTTGCGCTCCACCATCCAGCCTACACGTCACTCAGACTCTTGAGTGGCTCCTGCTCCTGGTCCTCCCGGACCCCCGCCCTCAGCTGGACCTCTGCTTCTCAAGCAGACACACGTGTTGCCCTGTGTGCCCTGGTTCTGCCCGCTGCCCACACAGAGGTGAGCACAGACAGACTAGCGAGCCTCGAGGGCCAAATGTTTTGCGATCGCTGAGTACTAGGTGCAATGCTAGCAGAAATCACATTAGGGAATAAATGTCCCTCTCATGTACTAATTCCTTTCTTCTGCTGCACTCACAGTTTCGAGCCCCTATGACATCGGTGTAGAAAATGAGAATACAAAAACACAAAGACCTGGCCCTTTTCGAGAGGATTCGGTCTCAGAGAAGAAACACACTACCTGGCCCTGGAAAGACTAAGTGGTCTCCTTTCCTAGGTCACAGTCTCTGGAGCCTGGGCATTCCTGCCTCGTTCTCCTCCCTGTGCTGGAGCAGCCACCATCCAGGGTGGCCTGGACGTCCCCTCCCGACTTGGGAGTTGGTTGTTGGCAGGAACAAAGTGGCTTTGGCCAAGCGCACCTGGGGCTGCAAAGGCCAATGCATGGACTTTATTGTTGATGCTACAGGGAAACAGATGGGGAAGAAAGGCGACCTGAAAGCAGAAAATGAGAGGGCTATGCATCTGTACTTTTCTCTAATTCTTGGCCACAGATTCCTGTTTCCCACTTCCTCCTGTGATCACACCTGAAGTCCCTGGATATTTTTCTGACAAACGGCTTTGGTTTCTGAACCTTATCACTTCCTGGGCCCCCACCTCGGGAAGGCTACACACCCTGTCCTTGGTTATAGGCGGGAAAACCCCTGCTCCAGCTAGACTACCAGCTCCCAGCCACTCAGATCCTTGTTCCTAAGTCAGTAAAGAGCATGAAGAGGCCCCATGAGGTGAGGGCAGAGGAGAAGCTTCAAGCAGCCAGGCACATAGGAAACGGCAATGGGGGGGGGGGGGGTTGGTGAGAGAGACAGAGAGAGACAAAGATATTGGGGGAGGGCAGCCATTAAGCAAAGCAAGAGGCGCCCTGACAGAGAGCTGAGAGTGGGTGAGCTTGCCTGGAGCCAGTCCAGGCTGAAAAAGGTGTGAAAAGCTCACCTGCTCTCATGGCAGGAGAGAGGTGTTAGGGCCTGGGGGAGGGGGAAGCCAGGACCTATCCCTTCATAATGAAGCATGGAGAACGGAACAGCCGCCATGGATTAGTTTCTATCACAACCGCTTTATGGGTGAAAGATAACGTGGCTTTATGGGTGAAAGATAACGTCGCTTCCTCATTTAGTGGTTTTTGTCTGTGATAATTAAGCCTCCAGGTAGGATTCCAGATAACCATCCATAACCTGACATCTTCCATTCAGTTCAGTGGAGAGTGCGGGAGTGGGAGGGCTGGAGGAGGGATTGAGTCGAAACACTATTTTTTGCAAACGGCTGCAGTGATAACAGCAGGATGTGTCGTGGGCTCCAACGGGCAGGAACAAAAGTGCACAGCCAGTGGCCCCCAAATTCTCCTGTTCCATGGGGGACTTTAATCTCCAGATGAAAAGGCTTAAGCCCCAAGCACAAGGGGAAGTCCAGGGACCCCTTCAACCCACAATCAAATCACAAGGATTTCAGAGAATTTCCCAGAGGGCTTCGTTCACTCCTGCCCCACGCTGGGAATTTGAGCTCTGGCTAAGCTCCCAGCACCTGTGCATTATGGGAATCCCGACCCTGCTGTTCTCGGCCTTTCTCTCCAATGACGTGCGCTTGTGAATTCCACATGGAGGGAAGGTTGAAACGTAGCCCTGCCCCCAAGTATTCTCCCTGTTCACGTCCCACCTGGGGCACTGCCCTCTCTATTTTTTCAGACCCCTCTTGTGAGGGCTCATTTGATTACCATTCACTACTGGGGCAAAAACTCACAAATTTCTGTATTTTTTTTTTAAATGAGAAATAAAATATATCTTCATTTTCTCATTTCTCTCCCATCTAAACCGAACCAAGGATTTATTGTTTCACACTCAAAATATCCCTTCAGAGTTTTTCCTGAATAAAAAGGCCCCCGGAGGGTGTGAGGGTCAGCCCCCTCTTCCTCTGTTGTTATCCAATGTTACTCGCCAGTCACTGGCGTCTTATCCAATCTTTTCATGACTCTCCGTGGGTATCCTAGAAACTACAACACGTGTTCTTAAGTATGCCTAACAGAAACTTTTTACTTTTTAAAGTTCCCTGGAACACGTTAATTCCATTGACCCCTTTTCCCATCTTTTGTGTATTGTTATGCCATTTCCCTTCCGCGCGTTTGTAAGATAAGACATTGTTATTTTTGTTTCATCCAGTCAATATTTACTTACGTATAATTTTATTTACCTACATAAATATCCTTCTCATTGCCTTTCCATTCCTGTCTGCATTTTCATGAGTCTCAATAGAACCATTTTCTCTGCCCAAAAATTCCCTTTAGTGAACGTTTTCTGGCAATAAACTTTCTCAGATTTTGTTTTTCTGAAAACACATTTTCAGCCATACATTTTGGTCTTATTTCTCGGGCTATTTTTGCTGTGCGTAGACGTCTAGGTCGGCATTGATTGTGTTTTAGAACTAATGGTACCAAAGTGCTAAGCTGCTGAAACCCGCTGCCCTCTGGATTTCTTGCTTCTGTGGAAAAGTCAGGTGCTAAGTCTCACAGTGGTGGCTTCCAGAGTAATGAGTTTACTTTCTTTGTCTTTGGTTCTCAGACTTGCTATTGAAGAGCCCAGGTTTGTTTGCTCTGGAAAAAAATCCTGTTAGGAGTTTACAGTGCTTCTCAGATCTACAAGTTAGTGTCTTTTACCTGTGTTAGCAAATTCTAATTGTTATCTCTTCAAATATTATTTCTACCTCATTACCTCTTTCCTCATCCTCAGGGGCACCAATCACACACCAAAACCGTGTTGGCACGCTCAGACAAACCTTTCCCAGCTCGCACCTTGACATCGACCGACGGAAGTCCCAGGATGGGGACCTTGCCATAATTCCTGGGAGGCGATCCCAGGGATTTGGTTTGGGAGTAAATTGGTACACAGGAGTGGATAACTAATCCCTCCCACAAGATCACTTTGGCCTCCAGATGAAAGATTCAGGCCTGAGGGTGCTCTCAGGCTGGGGTAGAAGACCGAGCTGAACTGCTGTGGCTGCTGGGAGAGCCACCGTGCTGTCCAGTCAGTTGTCCCTGAGCCTCCTGCCAAGGCCCTCCTCCCTGGGTCGGGCTGTTCCCCACACCCAGCTCCACCGCTCAGGCCCACAGCCCTCCGCCGCTCTCCACTCTGCAGACACTGGCTGCATTGTAGGCTCGTGGCTAAATGCTCCTCAAAACTTATTTCTACGCCTTTCATGAGTCACGAGACATCAGCTCATGTTCCTCACTTTCAAACAGCGCCTGCTCGAGCACATGTGGAAATAAAGACTGGCACTCTTTCAGAAACACTTTAATTTCTGTTTCATCCAACCTACCCTTCGGGTTGAACTCACCTACTGTGGAAAGGTGGTTCTCAAAGGAGAAGTGAGAGGGGCCTTCCCTGGCCAACGACAAAAATGAAGGAAAGTATTTTCCTTGAGCCCGAACCATTTAGGACAATCATAATACTTTGCCATAAAGGGAACGCCTCTATAGCTACAGGTATTATTTAAAATGCTGCTTTGTTCACAGTTCCATGACTTCAGTTGTTTTATGTTTGCTCTTTCTTTCCTCCCATGGGAAGAGAGCTGACAAGCTTCAAAAAAAAAAAAAACTCATTGTAACAAATATATTGCAAAGAGGATGTTGAAGAGTCATCTCACTGAAGCATTTCCGTGTTCCTAGTGATATATAGACAGTAACAGTGCTTTATTTATCTAATTTTGGCAGGTTCTAAACAATCCATCATCCTGAGAGGAAAAATATTCAGGCTCCGCAACACATTAACAAAAGAAAAATCGAGTATAACTCAGGAAACCTAAGTTATGATCCAAACTTGGTTGCTAATTAGCATGTGACCATAGGCAAGGTAGTTCATTGTGTGTTGGTAAAAAATATTGCACAAGGTTACTGACTGAGCTAAATGAGATACTACATATAAAGCATTGGATAAGAAGCATACGATATAAAACACATACAAATTCGTTTTAACATAAAGAAGCTGTTCGAATGCAAATTACGTGAGACCTCGGGGATAGGAAAAACTCATTATATAGTCTTGGACTCAGTTTCCTCACTTACACAAATGAGAGGCAACCTTCAAACACACATACAAAACTCACTGCAATTTTAACCAACAGGCAAAGGTTTTTTTAACGATTCTTTATAAAGTCATTTGACATTTGTCCAAACAGTGGATCAGCAGCTCCATATACTAGAACAGGTTCCAGGTGGATTAAACGCTGGAAAACTGATCAGTAAAAGGTAGAGCTGGACATCACAGGAGAACTCCGAAGCACGGAGAGAAAAAGGCAGACTGGCTAGGGTGTTTAGGACCCAAGGAATGACCCAATGGTGTCTTTTGAGCTTTCTTTCTTTTTGCCTGAAATACCCTAAATGAGGAGCTGGAGAAACCAGCAATTGCCAACAGGAACAGGCAAAAGAGCCCCAAGGAATGCCTGCTGTCTCTAGCCTGGACGAAGAAGGGGGCAACCCCACCAGACAGAAGCGTACAGACAACTACCCTACTCTGCGCGGTCACCCCCAGGAGACAGGCCTGCTGGGAAGCAGGGACTTCCACACTCACCAGGTTGTAGCCAGGCGCCCGACTCCTCCGCTGGGCTGGCGCCAGAGAAGACTGAGTAGGGAACTAGGACTTTCCGCCCACCTGGTGGGAATAAGGAGTCCCCTCATTCCCCCTTGTTCAGGTGCGGGGAGAGGTAACAGGTGCCTTCCTCTCTCCCCAAGGGCACGTCAGCACAGGACCCCCCACCGCAAGGCAATGACTGCTGGTGGCTTAACCCTCCTCACCTGTCCCCTCCCTCGCATACTATGCGGGATGCTTGAACTCAGTAGGATACCCATTTCCCATGGGCAATAATACTCTTGGGGACATCAAGTGAGTCAAATGTGCTTTTGAACTGCTGGCCCTGCCATTCACTAGCTGCTTATATGTGGGCAGGTCACGTCACCTCTCTAACCCTCTTACCCTTAGGGAGTGAGGGCCCCATCAAATGAGTCATGCGCACAGCATGGCCCGGGGGATGCCAACATCCTGTATAGTCCTAGGTGCACAGCAAACAAAAACTGTTTCATTCCTGTACCCGAAATTTCCAGTTGACTCTGATAAGGACTTTGGCTTCTCTGTGATTCTCTCAGAACAAGCCTTTGAAAGGAAACAGCGGAGAGGAAGCCCAAGACATCTGTGGATCCCTGACTACCTGCTCTGGAATCATCTTCGTCTTTCACCTGGGCTCCACAGGAGGCTCTTGTCCTTCCGTGATCTGTGTCTGCATTTAAATACGTTTCTGTTTTAAACATCCTCAGACCTGTGGGAGCTTGTTCTAAAAGAAGTGAGGGATAAACTCCCCCATATCTTCTATATATATGTTAGCAGAGTTTAAAAATAATCAGACACCCCGCCTGCCAGGATTCGTCTCTTGGAAATGACAATAGGCTGCCTCAGACTTGAAAACATCTCATTTGTACGTGAGCTATTTTTATAAAGGGCAGGGAACGGGGCGGTGGTGGGAGGGGTACAATCTCATTAAAATTCTCTCAACGATTTAATGAGGATGGATTGTCTTCATTCTACAGTCGATGAAACAGGGGTTCAGAAAGATTAAGCAACTTTTTCAAAGTCACATTACATGTTAACCAGGAATCTGGAATACGAAGCCAGCTTTCTCTACCTGCAAACCCCACGCTGGCTACAGGAGCCCTGTTGATACTTTTGGAAACAGGGAAGGGTGCTTTGAGGATAAGAAACAGAACAAAACAAAGAACACAAACTCTTCCAAGTTCTAGTTATAGAAACAGCGTGGACACAGCTAAACAGCAGCAAAAACATCAAAAGAGACCAGACCCTGAGGGCAGTCTTACAAGGAGGAAATGGGCTCCAGGTGGCCCCTTCCACTGCAACCCCACCCAGTTTTACTTCCCTCCCTATTGCATGTATAATTTGGAATTATTTGCAGGTCTTCTCTCTGAAGCATGGGAAGCATTCTCAGGAGCATCTGTAGGTTCTCCCTCAATCTCCCCACTCAGGCAGGCAACCTGCGGAGCCGTAACCTCCCCGATGCCTACGGTGCAGCTGCGGGTAGACAGTGAAGGTTGCACCTGGGCCCCAGCCTTGGTGATCACTGGGAAAGGAGCTCAGGCTTCAGAATGTTCCCAGCTTTCATTTCATCGATTGTCACTCTACCCCTGTGCAATTGGCAGGGGACAGGGTATACTCCCACATTTTAATTTACTTTTCTGTTGTTATTTAGTCAATTTGTGTGGAGTTCCTTCTAGGGCAGGGACTAAAATCCTAATGAATCCAAGTTTCCAGTAAACGGCTCTTCCCACTAGCTTAGGGGTTGGGAAACTTCCTCCGTAAAGGTTCAGATAATAAATATTTTAGTCCTGTGGGCTATACTGCCTCTGTCATAGATACTCCATTCTGTCCTTGTAGCATGAAAGCAGTTGTAGACAATTTGTAAGGAATGAGCACAGCTATGTTCCAATAAGACACTATTTACAGAAACAGCAGCGGGCCAGCCTGTGAACCATACGTGTCCTGCCCACCCCCACCCCCCCGCCCACCTTAGTTCCTATAGCATCAGCCTCCTCAGCCAGGTTCTTAAACTTGACACTGGTTGCTTCCCAGCCCAACACTGAGGCACTGACTGACGTGTCGTCCTTCCTTTTTGGATGTTGTGAGACAGCAAGAGACCAGGGGAGATCAGTGTTTGGAGCAGAATGAGAGAGGGGCAGGGAAGTACAAAATGAGGTCAGAGAGGGAGCAAAGGACCCAAACGGGCCGGCTTTTGTAGATCTTAGAAGAGACGTGGGATTTATTCCAGCTGAGATTAGTGACTGGGTTTTAAAAGAGGGCAGGGCAGGCGATGGTATGAGCTTTTAAAGGTTCCCCCTGGCTGCGGCCTGCTGTGTGTCCTGCCTGGTGGGGGAGGAGGGGAGGCAAGAGTGGGAGTGGGAGCTCCTGCAGGCAACTGGTAGAACAGCCTAGACGGAGAGGGGTTAACAGTGGGACCAGGCGAGGGCTGTGGGGTGGGTGAGAGATGGTCAGATTTGAGATCTATTTTGAGTTGACAGAAACTATTGATGAGTGGACTTTCAGGAGAAGGTGTGGAGTCAAGGATGACTCCCAGGTGTTGCATCTTCTCAGAACCTCTCACCTTTTCATCCCAGTGGTTGCTGTGGCAACGGGCTGCCTCAGGGGGAGCCTGGCTGCCTGCACTTTCAACTCTTGCCTTCTGCCCCAGGGCATTCAGGTACCTATGGAAGCCAGGAAGATCCAGCAAGTCACAGCGTAGAGTCAACTTCTGACCCGTGGTTTGGAACAGGTGCCTAACATCAATGTCCCCTTAGAGCAGCGGTTTTCAACCAGTGTCCCGCAAGCATCTTTAAACCCTGCAATCCCTGACTATTTAATTGGGGGCACTGACCTCTTTTCCCGTAGGCTGTCAAGTAAAGAAATGACAGCAGCCAACACAACAAAAGTCGTCTGAGGTGAATGAATCAAAAGTATACTTAACTTATTGTCAGAGCAGCAAAAATATGTACTTTTTGGTGTGCCGCAGAATTTCAGTAATTAGTCTGTGCGTGAGCACTGCTGCCTGTGGATGAGGCCCCAGGAGCGCCCATGTGAGCAGTTCAGTCAGGATCCCTTGGAGGCAATTCCCCTTTCCGCCCTGGTCTTCTCTGCCTCTCACTATTGTCCCCGAGTTTCCTCCCCCAGATGAGCTTCCCTCAGGCAAGCCTTCGCAGGAGGCTTGGCATGACCAGCACCTCCATTTACTGAAATGAGAAGACTGCGGGAGGGGAGAGGTCAGTGGGCAGGGCAGACAGGAAGAGTTAGTGCCGGGACGAGCGAAAAGTTTGAGTTGACCGTTAGAGCTCCCCATGCACACGGCGAGGGGTCAGTGGAATGACTTGAGTCTGGAATTCAGGACACAGTGTGCGCGAGAGCTGGGCCCACTGGTTCTTCCATTGGCCCCTGTGTTGGGCATGGCAGGCGCCCCCTCATTCGCAGACTCCACCAATGCAGCGGGTCTCCGTACCCCACTGTTTCCTCCGTGGGGGACTCTTGGCTGATAAACTGCGAAGCAGTGGACAGTGACTTGTCCTGTGTTGTAATGCCAGCTCTTCAGACCCTCCTTATTTTGTTCCAGCTGAGGCTGTGTCCTCAGGGTCCCATCAGAATGAAAGCTTGTCATCCAAAGTCAGCATGGCCACTTTTGCACAGGCATTGCCTGATGGGAGCATTTCCCTCCACTGAGATCTGCCCCCCTTGTCCCCCCCTACCCCACCCCACCAGGTTTCAGGACAAGAGACCAGGAAAGTGAGGAGAGGCACTTGGGGGATGGGGAGAGGATGCCTCCACCCCACCCCCACCCAGAGGCTCAGTTGCAGAAACACTGCAGCAACAGGATGGGGCTTCTGTTTTCATTTGCATTTAATTTGCCCAAATTAAAACCGCAATTACCAAGCAGTTAGGCATCCTCCTGTGCTTCAGATGAGGCAGTCCCTGGCACATTTGCTGTCCCTATTTGGAAAATCACCCATAAAAGCCTCAGACTCGCCTGTGTAGTACATGGAAATTGGTGGTGCCATCCTTTGTGCAGGGGAGGGAAACTCACCCCAGGGCACCAGTGTTAATAAGGTTTAATTAGGCCGATTTGTACTAAGCTGAGGCTCCCACTCTGCGATTTGACAAGCAGCTTGAACCGGTTTGTTTTGTTTTTATGTTTGAGAATGTCTGTATCTCCAATGAAAGGTCATATGAAACATAAAATTCTATCTGAAAGACTCCTAAAGGTGCAGTGAATTTCTATCATCATTAGTGTGTGTGTTGTGTGATGTACTTGTTGGTGATAAGAAGGTCATCATGGGGAGTCTCATAATCCATCCCCTTGGTAACCCCAGGAGGGCAGGTAAAACTGGTCCCCTCTTACAAAGACCTTCCTTCTACAGAGTAAAAGGGCTTCACTCACCCCAGCACAGAGCATAAACAATAACTAAAATTCACTAGAAGTGGATCGACAGGTAAGCCATCTTGCCCAGGGTTGACAAATAAATTTTATATATTATCACTTGATCTGAAAACAGTTGGATTTGAACTACATTATCTTTCATATCTGCAACAGAGTTGATGTGACTGGGTTACACTCTGATGCCATATTCCCGGGGTTTCCTCCAGGTCCCTTAGGAAAGGCCTCATCACCATCACACTCACTCACACTGCAACCAGGAAATAGCCGAGGCCACCCTTCATGAGAAGGGGATGTGCGTCCAGACACACAAGAGAGGACACATGGAACAATACCTTCTTTCTTCAATGATTTTTGACGTCAGAAATTATAGACACTCCACATAAAAATAGAAGAAATGTTTTACAACCACAAAAAGTACAAACAAGTTGTCAAAGGGCACATGACAGGGCCGGGCCAGAATGTACGTAGGGCCTCCATCTCCATCACTGGGCCAACAGAGTGCCCACCTGCCCTCTACGTAGCTTCCCTTCTGATTTCCTACAGTGCCTTCAATGCCCACATCAGAGCCAGACTACTGGTCACAGATGCTACATTCCAGAGGACTCGAGATAAGACAGAGCAGCTCAAATACATTTTCAATAAACTAATCCTGAGGGGGTAGAAACCTGATCAGCTTCACTTTTTGAGAGTACCTTGGGACATAAGATGCTGCCAGGAGGGCAGGCCAGTTCAGAATGGAGATCGGAAGGATGGTAGAGAGAGCGCAGGACATCGGCACTTAGGGAGCGGATAGGGGTCACAGAAAGGAACAAGACTGAAAGGTGAAGGCAGGGAGCACAGGTAGAAGGGAAGGTGGCACAAATGAATGGCTGACCTGACAATTTGTTTTAATTCCTGGTGAAAAATCTCAGGAGGCTACATTGTGATCTGTTTCTCCTAGTGGAAGAATTGCCATTGGCCCTGCACGCTCTAATCCAGCTGCTGCGATCTTTGGCTAGAAATACTGAGAACCTCTGGTCTTGTGAGGGAAGGCTTTCCTCTTCCTACCAGAGAAGCAGCATGAGCACACGGAACCACGCTCTTCCTACAGACTCCCTAGGCATCTGGCAGGAACCCCTTCCTTGGCATGGATGCACCCAAGCCCGTGACCTGTGGGGGCCTGCTGGAGCACCTGCTCATACCCAGGCTTTAAGTGTCAAGCCAAGTCAGCCCAGAGCCACACAGTCCCCTACATCCAGCCAGCCCATGCCAAGAAGACTGGTCCATCTGGAAGCTGACCTCTCCCACCACAGTCTAGACATCTGGATGACAGATCACCGTTTTGAGGGAACTCAATGGGTACTTTGAGACATCGGGACCCTGTTCTTATGCGTCATAAAAGGCACACAATGGGGGCCAGGCCATGCAGTTCAGAGGATGAGCATCCGAGACCTGGAGTTTATTTCCTTGCATTTGTTTGAAGGCAGCACAGATAAAGCCACATCTGCAGGACTCCTGCCTGATGCAGCCTTCTGGGGCTGTGCTGGAAAAAGGCATGTGGTTGGATCTGCAGCGTCTGCGCTGTTTGCCTCCTGGCCTCTCCCTGCCTTCTATGGGTCTCTTCTTTCTTCGTAAAAACGATCGTGTGCTTATGCTCGGAGGGGCAGGAACAAATGAAGTTGTACACATTACTGATTTAAAAATAATAAATATCATGTGAGGAAAATAATATGCATATGCATTGTTTTAGGCAAGAAAGGCCATGCACTTGTTGTCACAAAGCAGAGAGCCCAAAGGAACCAGCCATATGCACAATAAATCCTGGAACTGACTTCAAGGAAAAACAAGCAGTGCTTTGGAAAATCACATTCAAATATGTTCACTTGAAATCAACTAAATATGAAAATTTTAACATTCAATGAGATAGCTCAGTAGCACTTGAGTCCAATGAAATTAAAATTCCTAAAATTTGGAAGGTTATTGCTTTACCCAAGTTTTTTAAGATAACAAAATTTAAATGTGTATGGCATATTGTTTTTGACATTCCCCCTCCCAAGGAAAACCAAAAGAAATCACTAGAACTTCAGACAGAATTAATATGGAATAAGCCTTCCCACCCTCTCTCCATCCCCAAGCAGAAGGATGAAACTGATGTGTCTACTCCACCCTCAGGGACAGTCTAGGCAATGCCAAGACCTCCCAGCCCAGCTGGATGCTCCAGTCCCCCGGGATGCTCCCCTGGCCAACAGCTTTATCTCCTTTAGACAAAGCAACCCAAACTGTTCTATGGCCCGAGCCGATGACAAAGCAAACAAAGACAAGGGTAAGACCATCATCTGTGAATTCTATGGGAAGGTCTCAATAAGTAAGTCCCAACTGGTTCAGGGTCTAAATTAATCTGCCAGGATTTTTGAGTGGTGTGGTCTAGCCTATTCGTAGACCGTTGACAGGATTCTCCCCAACACATTTCAAAGAATGACAGAATCATGAGACCTGTGTGGGTCGTCATGTGTGAGCTGAGCTGTTCTGACCATGAACACAGACATCCCCAAACGCCATCTCATCAAACAGAGGAGTGCTCTTTAGTGTCATCAAGCAGCCCTCCCTTACATTCTTGGGGTGCACAGCAGCAATATATACTGTGGATATACAGTGGGCAAGCAGGTTTCCTAAGACAGAGTCCCCCTGTCCTACTGCCTTCAAGAGAGTCAGTGGAACACCTACCACATGGCAAGGACCTCTTGAATGCCCTTCTTCACAGGCGCATGCAAGGGGCCAGCTGGAACACATCACACCCCAGGTTCACAGATGGCCTGCTCCGTGCGGGGGATTCAGCCAGGCTACCCGCTGCCTTCCACTCCCTTTCTTGCCTGTCTAAGCCCCTGAGCCAGGAGGAGCTGTTCAGAGTCTGATTCTTTCAATTACATGCAGAAACATGGTGAAAATGACAACATAACTAACGGTATTGACATTTTCCGAGCCAAAGTGAAACTTTGTCATCACCGCAAACATTTCTTAAGGCCCCAGATTTCACTGCTGAAAGCCCCCCCCCCAACAACGAGGAATTACTTAGGAAGCCAAGCTCCTGGCAGAGGAAGCGGAGAAGGCATTTATGTCAGCTTTTACGGCACAAGCTGGGCTACAACACCAGGGGCTGAAACACAACAGAAGGGCTCCAACCAGAGCTCAGGGTGAGCTGTGTTCTCAGGCCTTTTATCTGTGGGTGTGACCAGGGCTGCAGACATTGATGGTTTCAACTGTTTGGACCCTCAGCATCCCCAGCCCAGCCATCAGGCCAGGGCCAAGTCAACGAAAGCAGTCACTAAATGCCTTTACCTTGGACCAGCTTCGTTACAGAAACTAGTTCCTGGAACGTCTGAAGGATGCCTCCTTGCTCTATGGTACAACACGGAAGGTCAGAGGCAACGGTCTCATTAGAAGCCTCTTCCCGCTTCCTTCCCTCTCTAGATTCTCAGCAGCAGCATCAAAGAAACTTGAACACACCCTGGTGCAAGAAGGAAAGAGAGCTTATATCACAAAATGCCCTCAAGCCCTGCTGTGCTCGCCACACTAAAAATTGAGGGACCCTTGCAAAGATCTCTGACAGTGGTGTGTGAGCTCCTCTGCCACAGTGCAGAATGGTTCTGTGAATCCGTCACACCCCAGCAGGCCCCAGCCCTGTGGTTCTCCACACCCTCAGGCTGTTGGCTTGTTGCTGGTCTTCTTATCCACACAGTGACTCATGCCTTACACTCCCAGATGGCACCACCCCTGCTCACCCACTCGCAGGTTGTTGTAGAGGTAGCACCTGTTCAGCTGATTAAGGCTCATCTCAGCAGTCACCCTCCCTGACCAGCCTCCATGACGTGCATCCAAGGAGAAAAGCCCCCGCTGGACTTCCCGAGACTCCCGGGTCAGCTGTTTGGCTCTCTGCTTCATAAGCCATTCTTCCTGGACGGTGACTGTCTTAAGAAGGACCATCTCTGAGCCCCAATGCTCAGGATGTCAGCCTAAAGAACACATTTGATTTACAATAAAAATTTCCATAAACCTGCTCTCTGGCCAGCGTTCCTCATGTGACAGGCTGGCCCCATCGCCATCCGTCACTCCAGCCAGAGACTTGCCTAGCCGCCATCCAATCTGTCACAGCTCCTTTTCAGCTCCTTCCTACCTCCTAGTTTGGGGGCTCATCGCCTCTCACCTGGACTGTCTCATGGGCCTCCTACCTGCTCCTTTGACCAAAAATCTAACCTCCACTCCACTTGCTGCAACAAAGCTCTGGTCACATCACTCGGTTGCTTAGCACTATCCCTTAGCTGGATTGGCCCTGGGGCAATCTTCCCACCCAGCACCACAGCCCACTGGGAGCTGTGTGGGGGATGGGTGACAGGGGGTTGGCATCCCTTCCACTCTTGGAGCAGTTGGACAGGACCTGAGATGTCCCCAGAGGTCCTAGCTGCAAGCAGCCCTGTGGATTTGCCCAGCCCCCCGACAAATGTTATTTCCTGAGTACACTATGACAAACAACACTTTGTTCACTATTTCCCTGAAGAACAAGACCCTACCTGGAACACCCTTCCCACTCTGCTTGGCCAAGCTCACTCAGAAGGGTCCCTTAAGGCTGATGTAGATCGGCCATCCTTCTGCTCCATATTGGTCTCTTCAAAACTGGATTGCTCCAAACTAATCTGAAAGGGATCCACGGTGAGGACGAAGCTAATGCAGCTGCTGGCTGTCCCACCAGGTTCATTACACCCAACAGAAGGCAACATGACTCGAAACCCTGAAAGCCCCCTGGACAGGGCTAGATGTCTGGTTCTTAATGGAGGGCGGGCACAAGCACCAGCTTCCGTTCCTCCTTCTCCTGGTGTATTCATTCATTGGCCACTTGAACCCTGTCATTTTTCAGAATGAAAATCCTGGATTCTGAAAAGGCTTGTATGCCAGGATTTAGAATCAGAGACAATTTTTGCTTGTTCCTGAGGGTTATGTTTGGAGGAGACAGCTAATTAAAATATCCTGGCGCCTGTCCCCTCAAGCATGCTCTCCCACACAGAGAGCTTTCCAGCTCACATCCGTGAGGCTTGTCAGATCCAGGGAATATGAGTGACGAAAAGCAGCAAAGTGAACAGAAACCCAACAAGCAGGCGTTCCATGCAAAGCTGTTGCACCGTGTGTCTTGGCTTGATTTTATTTATGCCAGAAAAATGGACTGACTCCCTATCAGGTTATTTTTCTTAATGAGGGTAACATATTCATGGGTGTTTGCAACATTATCCTCTATACCGTTTGTCTGTCTGAGATATTTCATAATAACAAAGAGTTTCCCAGTCAAAATGGTTCATCCACATTCAATGAAACCTGGGGGATGAGTCCTTCTGGGTCCTTCTCATTTTGCTGAGGGGTGCCTTTCATGGTGTGGTGGTCAGACCCTGGGGAAACTTCCAGCAAGTTCACAGGGAGGGACCTTTGACCTGAGGAGTTGGTGATTCTCAATGTGCTGCCCTTTGAATAAACAATTGCTCTTGTCAAAGTCAAGGATTCATTTGCTTCCTACTTTCGGGACCTTCACACCTTCCTATTTTCATAGGAAGAGAGGGAAGAACTTGCTTTCCCTGAGCACCATGTGTAATGAGAGTCCCAATAGTTCTTTCTCATGGGCATTTTTCCCTCATCAAGTTCATAGCTAAGGGCATAATCAGCATAGGGATTCTTGCCTGTAGACAGAGCAACATGAACCCATCTATTAATTTTGTAGATATCATAGAACCTGGGTTGTGTACATTAATGAAAGAAATAGAACACTGTCATTTCAAGTCATCTAACTCTGCAGGAGCTGGGTTTTGAGGACCCATGAAAACATCCCATGTGAACCAAGTGGGGCCCCTATCACTGAAGCACTTGGTTCATTTCCATTATCATCAATCACCAGACAAAAACCATTGCTGAAATAAGAGCCTGCGGCTATCCCTACCGGGGAGCTGACTGCCCCAGACTCCTGGGCCCAAATTACCCTCTGTTGTCCCTCTTTCTTCCTTCTAGGGTGAGGAGTGAAGAAAGTGTTCACAGGTTAAACTAAACACCAGTGATGGTACGCCCCACAAACCTGTAATTGAGCCACCCAAATTCATGAGACAGATCCGTCAAAAAGAGCCTCGGTCCTTCACCCACATGGGCGGCCATGACCGACAGCCTTGGCAAAGAAGCCGTTTAGTCCTTGGATGAGTCATGGGCAGTGAGTAACCACCCACAAATTTCCTCTTCTGCGTCCCTCTTCCATAAAGAGGGAACTGGAAAGGAATTCAAAGATAATCTAAAGAAATAAAAAAGGAAAAAAAAAGAATAAAACAAACAGGACAGGTCAACCGATTGGCCCTCTTCCTCATTTCAGTACAGTGTGGGGGAGACATGGGGTTCCAAGTGCGATTGCAAATTGTGTCTCGGATCTGGGCAAGTGATCTCCTGGTGTCAGGGTGTCCAGATCGCCTGGCCTTAACCCCACCCATACAGGGCCTCTTTGTGTCACCAATAAGCAAGAGGGTGGCCCCAAATCCTTAAATACAATGAACAAGGTCACCAACTACACCTGGAACCCATCTCCTAAATCAAAGCTCACTTCCACGTGTGGCGCTGAAGCAATGGCCTGGGGTGTCTAGGACTCACGCACAATGACAACCAACAACCACAATCCCCGATTTTTCAGCCAGTCGCTATTATACCGAGATCTTTATTCGGCTTACTCAGACCCCTAGACACGTCCCAGTAAAAAATCCAACTTCAGCCTTTGAATGTATGACGAGTACATGTTACAGATACACAAATGTCTTAACAAGCGACGGCTGACTCTCAAAAATTTGGGATTTTGCTGCTGTCTATCAATAGCACTCTTTACAAAGTCTTGTAAGAATATAAAATCTATCTAAATAGAGCTGTTATTGATTGATGAACCCGAAGCTGGTAAAGCTTGTTTATAAAGCACAACACAGTGCATCTTGGCATAGAAAATGCATGGTTTTGAGTCTTAAGCCCTTTATTTACTTCACTGCAGAACATTTTATTTTTAGACACTGGTGGGGTTTTTTTTGTTGACATTTTCACTTCTTTAGCTGAAAACAAGTTAGGAAAATCCCTGGTGACTAGCAGTAACCTATCAGGATGCCGGAGCAAGTATATAGCCCAATCTTTGTTTGGACTAATGTTAAATCAGCTGGTCAGTAAGGGCTTTCTTTCTGCCCAATAATGATGACGTACGGACAGTCACCAAGTAGCACTGAACTGGGAATCCTCCAGAAATAACTAAAGACTGTCCTTTTACAAACACAGAATATAGATGGCTTACATTGACTTGGCTAAATTGCTGAGGTTCAGAGAAACCGGTATTTTTTTCCCACGTTGTGCAAGTTTTTCCAAATCTCTGCTCATGCTCAGTGAAACTAACGTGTCCCTTGGAGAGCCCCTTCATCTCAGTGTGTGATATGTAAGCACACCCACCCACCACACATGTGTGCAATTAGGAGTTGCAGGGAATGCACAATGACAGTAAGAAACCACTTGATCTTTGGTTATGCTCTAGTAGCGAGTATATTGCTTCTTGGCAACTAGCCCATTGGTTTGGGAAATAATATCAGACCACGACCCAATAAATTCTAACACCCTGCGCCTCGCTTTACACACACCATTGGGGACTGTCACCAACCACCAGCTGCCTCTCCCAGGCAGGCACCCCTTTCTTTGGAATCCTGGAGTACCCCCAGACCAGTATGCCCTTTTCCACAGAGACACATTTCTCACTCCACTGCAGATCCTGATTCAAAGCTAAAATTCACGCAGATAGGCAATTCAGGGTTTTTAGAAAACTTCCTTAAAAATGACAACGTTGGTGATGTTCAAGCCCTCCAGGATGTCTGCATGCTGCCTTGTTAAATTAAACACACCTGGTTTATTTATACAATGTATTTGATGGCTTACAGATTAGGATTCTAGAAACAATACATGTCTTATAGCAAAAAATATACATATAATAATCCACCTATAGTTTATATAAATGATGAAATGTTTCTGAATATATCTATATATCTATACATGTACACATATATACTCCGTGTGAGCGTGTTTGCAGAATCAGCACACAAATGCCACTGTCCTTCATTGGCTCTTCCACTTCAGTGTCAAGAACACCAGGTTTCAAAGTCTTAAGCTGCTGAGCAACGGTCACCGCTGAGGACAAAGGACTGGCTTGATGCACCTCCCCCTGTGAAGGACCAAGTTTGCTGGACAGTGGCAACCTGCGATGCACGGCTTATGGCATGGACCAATCTCATTCCAGTTGTCGCAGGTCTTGATGCATCCTGGACCACAGGTATCATACACAGCCCCGTGCTTGCACTGGGTGGCTGGAAGAAAGAAGGAGGCAAAGGTGAGACGTGGAGAAGTGGCCTCGCTAATTCACCCACAGCCTGAGGCCACTCTGCAGCCTCCTGTCGCTCACTGAAGAGGCCTTGCCACAGCGCAGGTTCCCTTCTGCAGTTTAACAAAGGAATGACAAACACCCAATGGTCCGCGAACACCCTGGAAATCACCCTCACTGAGAGAAGTAACATCAAAGATCCACCTGCTGGGCTGGTGAACTTCAAAATAAAATACAATGAAATCTTTTTATGCCCAGATAAGACAAACTATACAGAGGTATAGCTACAAAAAAAATCTGTAAGGTTATTTAGTTACTGATAATAGTGTGAAAGATTAACTCCAAAGAGTCCTTCAAGCAATTGCACTGTGATGAATGTGAACACTTTGTGTAACCACACCAGTATTTAAATGCACACAATTATACATACAGGAGAAAACCTACCAAAGATATTGGAAATGCGGTACACATTTTAATCATATTTTAATTATATGTTGAATTAATCAATTTGAGGCAAGTTAGAGCAAAAGTAAAGCCAAATATATCTGATAACAGCTCAATATCTAAAATTTATACAGAACTCATACAACTCAATAACACCAAAAAAAATAAATAACCCAACCCAAACAACCCAATTAAAAAATGGGCAAAGGACCTGAAAGACACTTCTCCAAAGAGGACATACAGATGTCCAATAGACATGTGAAAAAATGCTCAGTGTCATTAATTATCAGAGAAATGAAAAATAAAACCACAGTAAGACATCACCTCATACCTATCGGAATGGCCATCATCAATAAATCAACTCACAACAAGTGCTGGTGCGGATGTAGAGAAAGGGGAACCCTCCCCCTGGCAGGGTAGCTCAGTTAGTTAGAGCGTCACCCTGATACATAAAGGTTACGGGCTTGATCACCAGTCAGGCACACACAAGAATCAACCAAGGGATGCATGAATGGGTGAAACAACAAATTGATGCTTCTCTCTCTCTCCCTCTTTCTCTCTAACAGCAATAATTTTTTTAAAAAGGGGAGCCCTCGTGCGCTGTTGGTAGGAATGTAGATTGGTGCAGCCACTATGGAATTCACGATAGAGGTTCCTAAAAAAATTTGAAAATGGAATTGTCTTATCACTCAGCAATTTCACTTCTGAGTAAACACATGAAGAAACCCAAAACACTAATTCGAAGGGATATATGCACCCCCATGTTCATTGCAACATTATTTACAGTAGCAGAGATGTGAAAGCCACACACGTGCCCGTCGATAGATGAGTTGATGTGAAGCTGTGCTACGTGCAATGGAGTATCACCACACCAGAAGAAAAGAATGAAATCCTTCTACTCCAACAGCGTGGGTAGGCCTAGAGGGTATGAGGCTGAGGGAAATAAGTCAGAGAAAGACAAAGGCCATATGATTCCACGTATGTGTGGAATCTGAAGAACATCACAAATGAACAAACAGAACAGAAACAGACTCACAGTTACAGAGAACAGACTGATGGCTGCCAGAGGGGAAGGGGAAGCGGGCCTGGGTGACAAAGGTGAGGGGATTAGGAAGCACAAATTGGTGGCTGCAGAATAGTCACGGGGATGTAACGTGCAGCGTAGGGAACACAGTCAATAATATTGTGATAACCGTGTACGGTGCCAGGCGGGTGCCAGAGCTTCAGGGCGGTCACTTTGTAAAGTATGATCGTCTTACCACTATGTTGTTCTCCTGAAACTAAACCAAAATAATATTGCATGTAAACTCTAGTTGAAAACAAAATTTAAAAAAAGAATAAAGCCAAATAGGGGAAAATCAGAAGTGTCAAAATGTAGCTTTATTAAGTTGTTTTGGCTTTTAATAATTTAATTCTATCCCTTAGGGCTACTAGGAGCCTCTTGCAGCCAAGTCAGTCCCGAAGACGTGTCCTTTGCCTTGACATAGTGCCATTTTCTAGTTTGGCGAATGTCACCATAATTCATCCATCTCGTCTTCCCCTCTTTCAGACTTGGTTTCCAACCTTCTGTCCCACCTCTCTCGCTGCCTAAGATGTCCCTGGACCGTGCACTCAGAGCACCTGCAGCCCACCTCTAACCCCGTGCTTACTACGTCAAAGGATAGTAACCAGTTTCCCTGTCCTCTCCCCCCCCGACTCAGCTTGGAAAAGTCTGCTATGTTTCTGCATTTTCAGTAGCATGTGGTGCTGCACGTGTTGAAGGTCCCTAGAGAGCTGCTAGGTGACTGAGTTCACAGGTAAGTGAGCCACTCGGTGTGCGAATCAGCCTCGCCCTTCCTTGAAATCTCTTGATTTATGCTTTTCTGATAATCTTTTCACTTTTCACTGACCTCAAAGTTCTTTTCTTTTTCTCTTTTCGGTGACTAACCAAATATCCTATGCATGGTACATGCCTGGTAATCTGGAGACATCCTGGCTGAACATCATATTCGCACACAACAGCTGCATACCACATGATGCTGTTTCTATGGACCAATGGCGTTCAAAGCTGAAAATTAGGACCCACCCCCAAGCCAATTAATTTACCAGTTAATTTAGATGTTTTAAAGAGTTTATTTATTTATTTTTTAGAGAGAGGGTAAGGGAGGGAAAAAGAGAGGGAGAGAAACATTGATGCGAGAGAGTCACATAAATCGGTTGCCTCTTGTATGTGCCCTGACTGGGAATCGAACCCACAACCTTTCACTTTGCAGGATGATGCCCAATCAACTGGGCCACACTAGGCAGGGCTAATTCAGACCTTTTAAAAGTGGAATCAAGTTACCAGATTTTTACTTAAAAAGCAAAAGAAAAAAAGCCCTCCCAGCAAAGGTAATGTTGATAGGCAATCAGGTCTGAGAACAGGTTCTAATAACAACCCTCACATTCCCGCTTCAGTCACTGCAGAGACTCATGTTTTCTAGCACATGGGAGGGAGCACCTGTCTCCAAAGTGGAAATGGGCACACAGCGGGAGCTTCTGCTGTTCCCACCCTCTTCCACCTAAACCCACCGGCCCTCTCTCCAGGTCCCAGAGCACCTGTCCTCTCTTTTGATGGAGTCAGGTCATCTGCACGTGCACCTTTTTTTTTTTTTTAAAGATTTTATTTATTCTTAGAGAGAGAAGAAGGAAGGGAGAAAGAGAGGGAGAGAAACATGGACGTGAGAGAGAAACATCAAGTGGTTCCCTCTCATATGCACCCAGCTGGGGACCTGTCACTCAACCCAGGCATGGGCCCTGAGTGGGAATCTAACCAGTGACCTTTCAGTTTGCAGGGGCAATGCCCAACCCCCTGAGCCACACTAGTCGGGGCTGCACGCTCACCCTTACCCTGTCTTCCTACTGCCTGTCGTTGTTTGCACCCACCCTTGATTTGCCTTCCTGCTTTGGACCCATCTCCTCCAGGACCCTGCTTTGCTATTTGCCCTCAGTGCCCATTAGTCTCCTCCTTCTCTGCTGGCTCCAACCTCTAAACCCTAGAAAAGTTTCTGTAGCAATGCTCATCTTTAACCACAGATTTCCCCCAGCTTTTCAGACTTGCTTTCCCCTTCCTTTTATCTGCCAGCTTCACAGGAGAGTTGACAGTCATTTGATCTAATTCCTCTGCAGGTGACCGATGTCAGAGTCCTGTCTTCCTCACCTACCACTCTGCGGACCCCGTTCTCACCAAATGTTCAGCAATGACCATATCCACGGACATATGGGCAGTCCCCATTCTCCACGGTCTCCCCACGGTCTCCCCACAAAATGGTTGTTCTTTTCATGCATTTTACCTTATAGCGCTGAACTCCCCAGGGTCTTTGGCTAACATCTTGGGAATATCTTTCCTCTCACAAGCTTCTTTGCTTATTCTCTGACAAATTACCTGTAGGATTCTTCCCTCTGCACTGTCTTCTCTCTCTCTCTCTCTCTCTCTCTCTCTCTCTCTCTCTCTCTCTCTCACACACACACACACACACACACACACACACACCAGCTATTACAATTTCATCTCCAATTTCTAGAGAGCTCTGAACTGTGTTACCAGTTCTGATCCTCATCATAAGCTCATCATTTTCTTAGTCTCAACCCAAATGTGACCTCCTTCCAGTAGGTTCCTGGATCTCCCCCAGGATAGCCTTCCCTCCTCTGCCTTCCACAGCACCTCTCACATTAGCTATTGGTTTATTTGTTTTAATCCCACAATTACAGTGCAACTGTAGTTCTTAATCAGAGATGCTCCTAGGAGTCCCCTGAGTATCTTTTAAAAAGACATACATTCCTAAGCCCCATTTCCTACAGATTTTTGCTGTGGGTCTGTGATAAGGCCCTGGTAGCTGTAGTTCACAAAGCTCCAGGAACCACTGTGATAAGCCTCTCTAGCTGAGGAGCGTGGCCTGCGGAGACCTGACCTCTTGGGGGCAGAGCCCTTGTCTTCCGTGACTGAAGTTCCAGCACAGGGCTAAGAGCAGAGGAGCAGCTTAGTCAGTGTTTGTGCCTGTTGGGTGATAAGTTAATCTTAATGACGGTTAATCCATCACCCGTTTCCTACTGTGGATTGCACTTGGCTGGCCTTGAGTTCATTTTCCACTCTGACGCTTCCAGAATGTCCCAACTTGACCCTCCAGGTCCCCTTCAAACCTTGCAAAGATCCCTTTGGTATGAAAACTCAGCAGAATTTCCTCTTTCCCACAGGTGTCCTCTCCTTTCCCCTCATTGTAGACACGGACTCTCCCTTGTCATTTCCTCTCTCTGACCTCTCCATTCTTTCTTCTAGCTCTGCCACTTAACTTTCTAACACTCTCCTGGGACATCTTACCTTGGACTGTTGAACACTGATATCCCCTGCACAACCTACAGGTAGAAAATAGAACGTAGAAAATGAAGAACTGCTAGGGGAAAAAAATTTTTCATCCTATACTTATTGTCTCCATTGCAACTCAAATTAAATCAAGACACCTCTACTAAGTATCTGCTGTGCAGTATCTAAGAATTGTCTTTGGCCAGAGAATCAAATGCAAGTCACATCATTTCTGATCTCCCGTTACAGGAGCCTGGGCTGACCACCAAACAGGTGAGCAGATTCTTAATGAAATGCAGGATGTACCACATCAGACAATGAGAGCAAGGAACAGGGGAAGAATGAGAAAGACGTCTACTCAAGGCTGAGGGGGCTAGGGATCAGTGAAGACGCCAGAGAATAGATCCACTTTAGTCCTAAAAGGTGAGTAGAAATGGTCAGACGGACAGTGGCAGGAGGAGCCTCCTGGGCAGGGAAGGCAGCCAGGGCACAGGCAGGTAGGGCTGTGGGTCACAACTAGCCACATTGGCTCCACTGGGGAATGGGGCCCTTGGCTTGGTGGGAGGAAGCAAGAAGTTTGAGTGGGGGAGAGGGGACAAAGGCAGAGAAGCAGGCAGGGACCATAAGCCTGGGCACAGGGGAGTCTTAAAAGGGTTTTACTGGGGGATGATATGATTGAATTTGCCTTCAGATTGGCACCTTTTGGGGGGTCCTAGAGAGTTAATATTGACTTGGATCTGGGTGTGCCCTTCTGTGAATCCAATTTTGTTTTCAAAATACAAAGGGCAACTGATCATTTTTAAGGCATAAATATGATTCAACTGGCACATCTACATTTTAAAAGAACTCATTTGGTTTCATTTTTTTTTAAAAGCTAGGAAACTACCAAAGCGATTAGAGTTGGCATGTCTTACTCTCAAAGGGGCACACAGACACTGTAACATGCACACAGCATCACGTATTATTAATGTGGTACCCATAAAGGCACGTGTTTTATCAGTGAGTTCCGTAGGCGTGGCTCTGTCCCCTCTGGAACTTTGCTGTCTCCATGTCCCCCTACTGGGCGCATAAGCTCCCAGTTCCTCCTTAACTTTTACAGGAGGCATCTAGCCAGCTAAGGGAAAACTCAGGGCAGAGATGCTGCAGCCCAGGGGCGAGAGCCACCTGGAGTTTGTAGACAGAGCAAGACAAGCGGCACACAGAGCCGGGCAGACCTCTCAGGTGCTGCAGCGAGACAAGCACCACTGGGACTGTCCCGGCACCTTCCCCACTCAGGAAATCATCACTGAAATTGCAGTGACGATTCTCATCAGTGACAGGCAGGGGGCAGAAAATCTGCTAAGGAGGGCGAAGTAGGGTGCAGGAGCAAGGTCCTAACAAAGTCACAGAGTCAGAAGATACCAAGTAACAACTGCCAGTGCTAAGGAACAAATGAATAGGAACTGCTAGTATCTATATAACACATACATATGTATTTGTATTTAAATATATTTTCCCCACAATGCTCTTGCTCCTCTGTTTTCATAATGAGTAAGAACGGAGTCTCTACAGCAAATTGGCCTGGGTTTAATTCCCAGCTTCCTCTTTTTCTGGCTCTGTGACTTTCAGCAAATTATTGCGATATTCTTAGCCTCACTATCTATCAGTAACACGTGGGTAATAGAATGTTGCCAAATGGATGACAATGTGGATTTAAACTGCTACAATGTAGTAGAAGTCGTAATGCAGTCCTCTGGGCAAGGAGGTGCTTAGAAAATGGTAACGCTTAATGTATCTGTCGTTACTGGACTTTTGTGGACCCGGCGTGTTGCACTGCACTCGGCCATCCCCGGGCCGAGCTGGAGCTCTGCGGGTCCTTCCTCCCACAGCTAGTGTCCATGGACCGTGTGCCGGTGTCACCACGCTGTCAAAATCCAGGGCCGCTGGGAAAGTCCCTCGTTACAAGTTTCAAGCCTGGCTGGTTTCTTATTTGTTCAACTTCCCAGCTTTTTACTCTGGGAAAATTCTCCTCTCTGGGAGCTACAAACAAGGAAAGAGTATACTTAGAGCCTTCAGAATTCCAGATGAACCGGAAATGAATCTACTGAGAGATGCTGCATGTCTCTGTAAATGTCTCACGTCCCCGCCGTCCAGCTGCGGAAGTTCAGAGTGTGTGTGTGTGTGTGTGTGTGTGTGTGTGAAAGGTCCTCTGCAAACTGCACACGGATGGAGCTTTACTTCACTCAGAGGGCTCTAGAATTGTAAGTGGCAAATGGAAACTTTCAGGAGCCAGATTCCCTTCCCTTTAGAAAAGTAATTTTAGCTTCTGAGACTCTCCCCTGAAATCAGGAAGCCAACACAAAATGCGCAGTCTTCAAATGCAGTGCGTGCGCTGAAATGGTGCTAAATATAGCTCCGGGCCGGGGAGCATTCAGAGATGTTGTATCTAATATGATCCTCACCACAGCTAATAAAATTAACGAAGTTCTGCTGAGTCCGACATCTCAGGGATGGAGGACTCGGAATGGAGGAGGAATATTCAAGAGGAGAATTCAAGATGTGCTGCAGGGACCCAGTCCCTCAGAAACACCGCCCTGATCAGGCGAACCCACACTGATGCGTTAAGGGAACAGGTGAGCCGTTCAGTCTCACCTTCAGGAGCCTCTGCTCCACCTTCACGTGAGCTACTGTTATCACATCAGTAGTCCCCTGAGAGGTGGGTGGCCTTGACAGAGAGTCGCTCTTGCTGCAGAAAGTGAACCAGACATAAGGACTGGACTGGAGTTTGCAGGGATAGCAAATCCAAAAGGAAAGTCAGAGGAGAGAAAAGGGCTCTGGTGCTTTTCAGGGACATAGACTCATGACCGCATCAAGGGGCAGCTTGAGGAAGCTTCGCTGAGCTCCAAATATCTGTCAACTCACTCCCCCAAAACCACCCACATAAGCCTTCAAATTAACTCAGCAGTTTCAATCCTGGCTGAGGGTCAGAACCACCTGAAAGGTTTTAAAAGTCACACAAGGCCAATTGAAGCAGGACGTCTGGGCACGAGGCCCAGGAAGAGGTTCCTGGGTTTTGGTTTTTGTTGTTGTTTTAAGCTCCCAAAGTGACTCCAAGGTGGAGACCCACTGGTCTAAGTGAGCAAGTGTTCATGCCTTGAAAAAGCTTCCAGATGATCCTTCTGACCCCTCCCCCAATCAGATGGTCACCCCTGTCCTCCACCAACAGAGACATTCTCGAGTTAGCAGCAGCTTCTATTGACTGAGCATCTTCTATGAGTTGGACACTCTTCCAGAAATTTCACATACATATCACTAATGCTGGTAACTCTGCACAGTAGATATTACTGTAAAATTCCAAAATATATCTAGACTGTCTGCTTCTCTCCCCACACATCGCTTCTACCTTAATTCAAGCCACCAGGACTGGTTTTTATCACAACTACGGCGACAGCCTCCCCCCCCCACCCCCGCTGCCTGGTTATCTGCTTTCATCACACCCCCTCCAACCTATTCTCTGCAGAGTCTCCTGGACAAGGGGCCATCTTTGAAAAGCAGAAAGAGGTGTGCGGAAAGTCCACCAGGGGCTTCCACTGCTCCTGGAGTAAGAGCTGCACTCCTTTGCAAGGCCTGCATGGTCCAGCTCCTGCTCCCACCCCGCCCTCCTTGTGTGTGCGCACCGTGCTCAGCCCACACTGGCTCCCTTCCAGTCGGAGAGTGTGCTGTCTTATTCCTGCCTCTGGTCACCACATACCTTTCTTCTGCACAGAAGACCCCCAACTCCCTGCAGCCTTTCAGAGCTTGGCCGAAACATCACCTTTGCAGAGAAGAGCCTTCTCTCTTCACCGTCTAAGTACCACCCGCTCCCCTCCATTTGTTTTCCGTTGCTTTGCTTCTGTTCCTTTCCTTCCCCACACTGGCCATGTTTAGCAACTGTGGTGTTACTGTTTTTGTCTGCTTCTCCCAATGGACTGCCAGCACCTCAACGACAGGGACCACAGTTACCAAAGTCACCAAAGTCCCCCCAGTGCTTAGCATGATGCCTGGTACTTAGTCGCTTTGTAGGAAGTATTTCTTGGATGAACAAAGGTGTCCACACTTCATAGATATCAAAGAAGCTGATTAACTTGCCTGAGATCAATGAGCTCAACAACTATTATAGAACATTCTGCTAGGCTTTGTATCACAATCTCTCTCAAAAAAAAGTCACACTTATCCTAACGACCTTAAATGACTAATTTCACCGGATCTCCTTTGCTCCACATATAACCCACCCACAGCTGTGACGGACGTGTGCTAAGTACAGCCAGCTGGTAGCTTGGGGTTGGGAGGGAGGATTTTGTAACAGTGGAAATCCTTAAATTGCTCAAATGTGCTTGTCTCAAAGCATTTCTCTTGAGCACTTTCTATTCTGCCCCAAGTGGGAAGCCCCTGTGTTTGATTAAGTGGCAATCCTTGCAGGCCTTGGTCGGAAAGCTCAGTTGGTTAGAGTGTCATCTCCATATGCCAAGGATGTGGGTTCAATCCCCAGTCAGGGCACATATAAGAATCAACCCATGAACGCATAAGGGGAACAACAAATTGATGTCTCTCTCCTTTCCTCTTTCTAAAATCAACCAACCAAAAAAATAAAAATAAAACTTTAGTTGCCATCCTTGGCCACAGATGGGATTTCCGTGTGGCCAAGGAGGGACATGGCTATTCATGGTGGCACGGTTGCCTTGGGCACTGGACGCACCTGCCCGGACCCTCTCACCTGCACAGCTCTGCTGAGGCCCCCAGTGGACGCTGACACCCTCGCGCTGGCAGGCCCGGGTGTACGCCAGGAACGACTCGCAGTAACAGTTTTTATGGACGGGACATTCACACATGTCTGTCACGCAGGACCTACGGGAACCAACAGAGAGAAATAAGCATTTAAAAAAATCAAATGCCCTAAATGTGACTTGCAGCAAGGGCTGAGTGGGGGAATGGGGAAGTTTGACTGACCACCAAAGGTTGCTCTTTGAGCTTGGAAACCTGAAGATGGGATGAAAATTCTGCATGGAACCTAGGCTGCCACCTCCGAACACGACTGGAGACTCCCTTCCTTCTGGAGCAGAACCGCCCGATGGGGCTTTCTACAGTGGTAGACACTCCATAACCTCCACTGTCCAAGGCAGTAGCCACTGTCTGCGTATGATTATGGAGCAGTTGGACTACATCTAATGTAACTGAAGAACCAAAATTTTTACTTGATTTAATTTGGGGGGGTTTGTTTTACATAATTTTCTTTTTATTCAATAAAAGAAAATCAAGGATGTACTCGCCTTGTCTATCCTCAGCTATGAAATTTAATCTTTACTAGACTTTGATTTAATTTCAATTACTTAGCTATAAATAGCCATGTGTGCCTAGCGGGGATCACATTGAAACGCAGCCCTTTGAACAGAGCGGCCATTCCGGGCGTTGTGACTTTGTGAGTAGCTCTCACACAGGAAGAACGGGTCCTACTACAAGGTAACTGAATTTGGTGGCCAGCAGGATAAAAGCACAAAATCCCACGGCAACATCTCGAATCTTCGTCTCTTAAGGAACTCCGAACCCCATTTTCAAGGATATGGTGTGGCAAATTCCAAATGAAGTCAGATTTGCATCCGACTCATCAGCCCCTAATGAGACTGAAAGGTGAAGGACTGAGCCAAAGTCTCCTTAGCTTAGCTTCCAACACAGAAAGGATACACCAGCACAGAGAACAGAAATGTGTTTCAGTGCAAGCTAACACACTTTGAAACATGTTACCCTCAAAGACACAATGATGACCTTACACCGGTATGTAATTCTACAATTTTCAAAGTGAGTCTGTCACTGTGAGGTCAATGAGCCATCGGCAGTCTCTGATAAATGAAGAGGTAATTTTACAGATGAAAGGATGGGCCCAAAGTCACATGAATAAGTGGCAAAAGAGTGAATTAAATTACATCTCCCGACTCAAACCGCCATCCTCATCTTCACCTTCCAGCAAGTTCACTCCTAACAATTTTGCCTAAACATTCATGACAGAGGTCGCCAAGATTAATAAAATTAAACCATCCTTATTTGGTCATACTCTTTCTCAGCAAAGCCTCTTCCTACAGAACCTAATTCAATATGACAAATAACACAGATGATATTGAAAGGGATCAGGACACTGTCCTCCCATGTGAAGATGCCACCGTTGTCTCTCGAGGGTCATGTTTGCACACCTGCCCCGAGACCGACCAGCCAGCTCTATGTGGACACTGGTGCCCCACCTGCTCTGAATGGGAATGAATGGCAAGAACCATGTGGAAGGATCAATAGGCTCACCGCGTGCCTGCAAAGTTACTACAGTTCAACACTCAAGGCAGAGCCTTGGGGAACATGAACTAGGAGAGACAAAGGAAGAACCAATCTGAAAGCCAAAGAGCCTCTTCCACCTCAGCCTGTGAGAGATTACTTGATGGCAGACACTTGAGACACAATTATTGGGACAAGCACACTGACCTCTCTCTCTCCTCTCTGTGATCATCAGGCTGCATTGCTTAATAACTTCTCCCACTTGCTTTACAGAACTCCTGAAAAATCACATTCACTGGCAAACCCTTTCTGGTATGAGACACACAGTGCTGTGTCTAAATTTGCATGGAGCCTCCAGGCTTCCAGGAAGAGCCAAATAAAGCTGGTCCTTAAAACGGCATCTCGGTGTCTGCGTATGGAGCCTCCTCATCACCATCTCCTCTGCTGAGTCAGTGTCCACGGCAGACTAACCCACGCCTGGCACGTGGAAGCTCAGAATGCACAGCCACGTGCAGCTGCCCCAGGATCTGCGCCCTAGTCTCTCCTCTGCCTCACTCCCCACCCCCCAAAGAATCTGCCACCTTCCCCCTTCCTGGGCCATGGGGTGTGGGGATCTCCCTCCTTGCCCCAAGCCTTTGAGGTGACCCAAATGGAATGGCACCTGGGGGGCCTGGAAAAGTGACAGTATTTGTATGGAAAAGAGCCAGTCTCGCCCCGAGGACATGCATCCTCTGATTTGAAAACACATCTCATGGGATTCTGTAAAATCGTGTGGACGAATAAACAAATAAAATTTAATTTGTCTGAGTGACAGGGTTATTGGTGAATGTTTTCCTTCTTTCTCTTTGTTTCTACTGGTTGTCTTATGAAGCTATTGGTACAATTTAAAATAAATGATGGACAGCTAAATCCAACTCCTCAAGACTGTGGAGAGAGAATGTTTTAGGCTCACATGTAATAATCATTCAGTTCATGCCCCCCAGCACACCCCACCAGATCCCCTGCATGTGCCCTCAAGCACTGAGAACATTGGAACTTATTTGATTACTTGGCATTGTGAGGAACAACATGTGAGGCAAAGACGTTGGCCAAAGATATCCCTTCCCTTGAAACATTTCTCTATTTTTGAAGGCTTGAAAGATGTATTTTGTCACAGAAGTTAAAACTACAAGATGTCTTTTTTCACATGTCAAGTTGACGATTTTTACACAGAATTTTATCCAGGGTTTGGGAGAGAATGTAGAAACGGCCCAAACTGTGCCGGTGGAGGGTAAAATTATTAGCGCGACGTCGAGCATTTTGCTACAGGCAGCCTTTAACGGACACCTGTCTGTTCCACACAGCCAGGGGCATGGGGCAGGTCTCGCCACCAGCCCACCTGGCAGACAGGGACACTGACGCTCGGAGATGTCACCACCTTGCCTCAGGTCACATGGCTGACGACAGGTCCAGACTGCAGAACCAGCATCTAATCGTGGTCTTTCTCATCTCGACACCCGTGCTCATGGCAGCTACACTGGACCGTCTTCTTAGACAACAACTGGACAAAACTCACAAAGAGCCCTAAGAAAGGTTCCTGTGCTGTGACTGGGAAGTCCCACCCTAAAGGAACAGGAATGCACAGGGACAAAGACTTTATACTCGGGGGTCTTCATCACAGTGCTATTTAAAATGAAAAAACAACAAACTGCCTACCACGGAGGCCTAGTTAAATACATTTAGGGGCCTCTACTGAACCATTCTACAGACATCACAATGATATTTTGGAAACATCTTTTAATATCTGAAGAAACATTAAGGAGGGGTTCATTGACAAACAGCAAAACTGTGTTAATATTGTGTGGCCGGCCACAGAAAACACCAGTGTCCGAACACGTCTGTGTCCAGACGCCCACCACAGACAGCCGTGAGTGGGGGGCTGCAGCTCCCGTTCTTTCTTCTGATCTGCACACTCCACGGTAAACACACATCACTTCTCCACAAACAGAAGCCACAGGGCTGCGGTGAGACAACGCCGTGAAGGGTATGGTCGTGTCAATACTGAAACCGGAGTTTGGGGGCTGGAGTGAGGATGGGAGGGTGAAGGCCAGGAGAGCGTCAGAGGTCTCGTTTGTGGGTGTCAGCAGACGCCTCTGCAGCCGCGCCCTCCCGGCCTGCGTACCGCGGCCACCTGGCAGAGCCTGCGCGTGATCTGGTGTGTCGTCCTCAGACTTCACCTCTGGGTCCACTGAGGCTGTGAACTTGACATCGGACAGATGGAAGGGATAATGGAATAATTATGCATGCTTCTGCTGGTTACAGAGAAATTTATTAAGGGAAAAAAAATAAAAACATCCTCGAATGCCCTTCCCATTTCAGGGAGAGGCAAAACTATTATTATCCAAATGTTCAATTTGCGTTCTTCACACGGACTGATTCAGTAGGAGGAGGCCCTCATCCACGGCACAGCAGAGCTGCACTTGTGTATGCTGGTGGAAGATGGCCGTCCTTCCTTGTGTCAATGTGCACCAGTGCTGTGCTCAGCTTCCAGGGTCGGGAAGTGAGACACTGCTATCCGAATAGCGTGAGTCCTGTCCTGGCCCAGACTCCCCAGCAGTTGCCCAGCAACCTCTGGATGAGGCTACTTCTGCCAGAACCTTTCCATGGCCATTTTCCTTCTGACCTTCTTGTGCTACTCTCCTGTATCCAATGGGGTGTGCATTTTCTAAATTTAATGAATGGTGGAAAGAAAGGATTTGATGAGAGCATTCTGCTCTAATGACACATTTTCAGAAAAGCACATTCAGTATTGTAAGAATAACCTATGGAGCTTCCTGTTATTAAAAAGGCAAGCCTCCAATACTGCTACAATCAAAACATCAAACATCTCTCTGCTTCCTAGCAACAGCATACCAAGTGGTTTTCCCTCTGCTGTTTCTGGCACGAGGGCCACCCTGTTGGAGAGGCAAGTGCTCACGCCTTTGCTACCCAGACAGATTCAGCCAGTGGGAATGCTCCACCCTGCTTCTGGGAGAACAGACGGACACGCCAGGAGTGACAGCAGTTAGTCCCACCTGGGAGTCAGAGTCAGCTGCCACCAGGAAGAGTCTTCGGCTGGACTCTGTTGTTCATTCCAGGTCAGCTTTCCTGAGAGCAACAAACAGAAGCGGGGCTGGAAGGTGACTAGAAAGCACGCTGGGGACATATGGCTTTCCTTGCCGTGTGCATCTGGGAAGTTCACAGACGTGCGTGAAGGCATCTCAGGCTTGTTAGCGCCTGGGTATCAGCAGGGAAGAGGGAAGGGAGAGCATGCGAGGGACAGGGTCCCACCTGGGTAGACACAATGTGTTTACCTACCAGGGGGCTACAAAATCATCCACTTATGTTTTAACCCTTCAGATTCTGCCCTGACTGCCCTGACCTGAGCTGCATGGAAGTGTCCAGAGGTAAAAAAGCTCAGGAAGAAGACATCCATGTCACACTGCACCTGAGAAAATGATTTCATCCACAGCATCCACAGTAGTGGCTGCCTCTGCTCTTCGCCTCAATACTCTGTGGGCGCCCCCACACATTCACAAAAGACAGTGCTCTAGCATTGTAGACAGGGCCAAAAGATTCCATCATGGGAAACAGGAGGTTGCTTTACTGAGTTGTTTATGAAGGGGGAGGGGCAAGCCCACAGTGCCAGTCAGGAGGGAGTCCCTGCTGCTCACTCCAGACCCTTCCTGGGCCAGCCAGCTTGGCACTTCTGTGGCTTAAGTGTTGGTGAGGATATCCAGTACCAAATGTTGGCTTACGCATTGGTTCTGTGGCTGCCTGGGGTGCCAGGACGGCTCAGCAAGGCCAGGCGTCTCTGCGTGCGTGTGTCTATTTCACAGCGTCGGTCCGCAGAGAAGGCGTGGGAGAATGTGTGAGTCCCGCTGTTTGTCTGACTGTGCACACGGGACCTGCCTGCAGCCCAGCCTCACCCAGCGCCACACACAGACACACACACCACAGGCCTCCCGCCCACTCGCAGGTGCCGTTCATGGAGCCCTGTGGGTTCCGGGCACAGAGGAGGCTCCGAGACGGGCAGAGCCAGACCCACCTAGGAAGGGAGATTGTGCAGACACCAAAATCCAGCGTCCAAACGACCTTAGAGCTGCTGTGGACTGGAAGCTAGTGCGACAGCTGCTGAGGACTAATTCCATGCAGGTGGGCAAGGGTGTCCTGAAGGAAGGACTCAGAGTGGAACAGGTGGATCCCAGAGTGTGGCAGGCACTTAGACAGATGTGAGCAGAACGAGGACAACGGGCCAGGTACAGAAGGTCACAAGGGCGGAAAGCCCTGGGTGCCTAGCTACAGACAAAACTAAGAATGATATCACCCCGAGGTGACCTTTCCTCCCCCAGCATATTGCTGGTCATTTGGTTAAGAACCCCTGACCTTTCATATCACTGGTTGTGAGGTTGGGACCGGCCCCTGACCTTTCCTCTCCTGTCATGTAGCTACTCAGGCGTGTGAGACCCCACTTACAGGAGGAACAAAAGAGGGGACAGGAAACAGCCCTTAAGCACTGAGCCCCCAAGACAAGGAGGTTCTGACCTGCATCAAATACATCCAGGCCTCAGCTGTGTTTCGACTCCAGGCCCAGAAAAGGAGCAACACCGGACAAGGGACGCCATGGCCAACCTCAGGACCAACTGTATGACTAATGACATGACCCCCTACCCTGGTACCAACCAATCAGTGCAGACCAAGGACACACCTGGAATGCTGATGCATATTCTATTGGGATCCTCCATGAGACTTCAAGAAGGGGGACGCAGTGAGGCTCTTCCTCCCAGGAGCAGGCTTGCCCCTTACCCCTCCCCCGCCAGGTGTGTTGCCTTTACCTTTTTCTCTCCTAAGCTCCAAGGGCCCTTCTTGCGCCTCTGTAACTTGTTTCCTGCGTCCAATTTCTTCTACTGCTCACTTCTTCTACCTCTGTGACTTTCTAACTAAACTTTCTCTTACAGTTTGAGCCTCGTCTCTGAATTCTTTCCCAGCCAGAACTCAAGTCCCCAGGCTGCTGAGCCAAAGTCTGCCCTGACTCCACCGGCCTAACGCCTGGTGCCGTTTTCACCACCAATGGAAGGATCTGGGGAGTCCTGCTTGGTTAGAGAATGAGGAAGAGGAAATCCCAGGCGAAGAGAGGAGCCCGAATAAAAGCACAGAGCTTCCAAATCATCAGATCTTAGATTTAATGGTCATGTGGTCCATCCTCCAATATTAGAAAACAAAACAAAAAAGTCCCTGACAGACAGTCACACCTGTCCTTGATGACCTCATTTTCCCTGCAGAGCAGCACCCAAGATCTATTGTTAGGACATTGCTTTCTTCCAGGGGTCAAAGCTCTCATCATTTCCAACCTTAACTCTTAGGTGGGACACCTGAAGTCACACAGATTCAGTTCATGTGCCTGCATCCATGATGGGGGCTCTTCAGTTATCTTCCTGAGTTCCCCGCTCAGCCTCGCGCCTGTGCATCTTCCTGCCTTTGTGTCCCTCCCTCTGTCCCTGCTGCTTCTGCCTTGACAAGAATACAAATCCAGCCACCAAAGCAACACGGGGAAAACCTACCAGATCATTCAATAACTACTCACGGTGAACCCCTTCTCCAATGCCTGCACTCTGCTCCTGTCGTGTATACTCCGCCTGCCTATACATAGTTCCGATGTGCAACCGAGGTACTCTACGCTTTTATCTAATTTAGGCACTCTCTACTGGGTACTGAAAAATATCGATTGCTTTAATCCTTATGACAGTCCCCGGGAGGCACATGCCATCACCGGCACAGCAAAAGCTCGCTTGACGCAGAAGTTCCAGAAACGGCCATTAGCCTCAGGCACCCTTCTAAAGCTGGAGGTTGGTTTTGCGGAATAACGGAGGACACAGGGGGCCTCCTTTAAAGGGCAGCGATGCTGAGGAGCTCCCACAGACGCCAGTTGTGAAAGAAGTGCCTTGAACTTGCTGTGAGCAGAGCCCTGCTTTGGGCTGAGACCAAAACCATCATGTGTTTTCGGAACCTGAAGTCTTTTCTCTCCCTTGCTCAGGCCATCTGTCACACCCTGTGTGGAGAGAATGACCCCTGTGCCCATAGGTGTCTCATGTATTGGCCTGGGGGACTGTGTGTGCACCATTCTATTGACCCAATGTCCAGGGGTGATGACTTTTAAGGGGCCAAAGCCAGAGACTCCAACCACCGATAGTTACAGACTCTTCTGGGGAAAGACGAGCTTTCTTTTCTGCAGCAGGAAATGCCGGCTCCACAGTGTCGGGGGAGGGGGGTGCTGGCCACGATTAACGGATATTTGCTGAGATGGCACTCTTGGAGGAGTAACTCATTTTTCAGTTTGGGCAAAGAGGTTGCACAAGCCAGCCAGGGAGAGGGGAAGCCTGGTCACTACCCCCCTCTAGTGGCCCAGAGTTAGAGCGTCAAGTACCCTTCATTCTTTTTTTTTTTTTTTTTGAAGGTTTCAAATGTACTTTATTTTATCAGTCATGCCATATTTTAATGGGTACACTGTGCCTTCATTTGGCATCAATTGTGAGTTGATTTTGAGACAATTATTACACCAGCTGCGATGATTACTAATCTCTCCATTCCTTTGGTGTGACTCTGCCAACAGGGGACAGGTTCCATTCTATTCCAA
>VMDR010007663.1:0-21273 GCA_007922815.1 Macrotus californicus
TTTGAATGGCTTACAGGGAACTAAAGAATGGCAGACATGGCTGACTACAATATAATGGGTTTAGTAGAGTAAACAAGAGTATGTGAGACACAGGTGGAAGCAATTTGCTCCACAAAGGATTTTAGGAAAGATTTTACAGAGCAGGTAATATTTGTGGTAGTCCTTGAATGAGGTAGTAAGGTATCACCAATTCAAAGAAGGATGGAAAAATAGAAATCAGGGAACAGAATAAACGAAGATATAGAAGTGTGAAAATACTTGACATATTTGGGAAACATAATATAAAAGCTAACAAGAGTAGGTAGTAGATCTCTTGCTTGGTTGATGTATACTTCTACTATCATGTACCTATTATATTTACAGAATCTCTGTTTAGCTTCTTTTCTGTTCTGTTCTGAGTCATGAAAATAATAGAGTTGATTTTAATGTCTCAGAAGTACAGAGTGAGTTTTAAAATTTTTACTCAAGAGCTTCTCCAAGGATATCCCCTACCTATTTCCCTAAACGCATCTTAGCCAACTAAAATGATTTTGATGATTTAAATGATCTGATTCTAAATAATCTGAAAATTACTTATTCACAACATGGTAATGACCACATTTTATGGTGTTTTTAAATAGCTGTAATCCTTAGAAATTACATAGTATGTGCAACTTTATAAACATCTGAGATTCATCAATAAGTTATTGCAACTTTCTAGAAAAGATGTAGAAAAATAAATTTCCCTGACACAGCCCAAAAATTTGTATAAAGAATTGCTGTAACTAATGGTTAAAATTAAGCTTTAGATACAATAGAGCTGAATAAGCACTCTATGTGTCAAGAGATTGTCTTAAAATTATCTAGTGTGTCTTACAACTCCATGGTAATTATTACTACATGATGGAATTACTCAACAAACTCTTACTGACATTGATCAGCCTCAGTAGACAGTTTTCTTTTGGCTGTATTTTATTGGCCAAACTAAATACATGACCCAGTTTTATTGAATATTCTTATTTTTGCTCCAAATTTATAAAAAGCTATTTAATATTATTTCATTACAATTAGTTATTAGATTACTAATAATGACCAACACTCATAGATTTATTAAATACATATAAATAGGTGCTTCAATCAGATGTTTTTAGTGCTTATAATTGTGAATGACTAAATCGACAAACTCTAGAAAAGACAACTGAATTCTGTAGTCCCTCTATACAGGTTTTAATTTATGAAAGCAGATTCTAAATGCTACTTGCCATCTTGCCAACTGAGATGTTACCCCATTGCCTTCTCTACAGAGCTACCCAAGAAAAAATAAAGAACCTACATTGAGAATTTTCTGAATTCAGCTCTGTCTGTGTGTATACCCTCAAAATGAAACAAATTGGGGCAATTTACTGAAGGTTAAATCCTCTAAATGACATTTACCTAAAACATGCTGGGAAACGGTTTGGGAGACAAATTATCGATGTAATTTGCCTTAATTCTCTAGGTTGCTTTTATAAGTAGACACAACTTTATCGAATCTAACTGATGATTCCAAATTGGAGGTTTAGGGTTGTTTGTATTTTTACTCTCAACACCCTGAATCACGTTTACTTTCTACATAACCCAAGTCTTATAAATAGCCCACAGATTTTAGTGAAAGAGTTCCAGCAGTGAGGTTTTTACATTAATGATCTGTCTGTAACTTTCTTTCTAGTAGCCAGCATCTTTTGGAGTTTGTCAGTCTTTTTACCCTAAAGTCACAGGAAAGTTTTGTGAAGACCTTGGTATGCTGATAGCACCTTGTGGTTTTAGTCTTCAATTTTTGGACATCGAGTGATGTTTCAAAACATTTTATTAATAAAACCCACCTGACTTCTATTAAAAATATTCTCTGTGATCTGAGACAGAAGTGAAAGGGAAGATTATTTATGGGGAAGGTAGCTCAGCCCTGTCTAAGACTTGAGTAAGAGTTTTCCAAGTAACCTTCCATCATGATTCAGTAGTTTCTCTGAGTTAAGAGGTTGTTATGAGGGTAACATATTCTTGAAGACACTGTCCAAAATACCAGATTTTTTTTAAATGATTTTAACAAGTTTTAAGGTTTTAAGATCGCAGAACCTTCCACTGAACACTGTGCTGTTTTCTTTTCCTCTCCTCAAACTGTATTGCAAATAAACCTTTTGATGTTGTAAAGGTTTTTCTTTGTCAACTAAGAAAAACACTCTGGAAAGTTATATTTAGAGAATTTACCCCTGCATAAATATCCCTGAGCTAGTCTGTTATCCTATGGCATCTGGAAGAAAGGTGCTATTGTCTTAGATGCCATGATTGAAGTATAGAATAATCAATTCAGAAAGACCCTGGGGGGAAGATTCACTCACAGATGCTTTGGAAACTTGCTTTGGAATCCCTGAGTGTTTTTGTTTTTTCTACAGACCAAGAGACATAGTGTGTTCCTGCTTCAGTACAACGTCTAGTGACATTGCTTCCCGTTCATGCCACATGCTAGTTTGACCATCCCTTTGTGTTTGAGGCTACTAACTTTAAATTTTCTGAGAAAACTCCTTTTTTGTGAATCCCTTCGTTACTCTTGCTTTCCTTGCTTTCTGAGTCCCTGTAGCTAGGCGGCTATTCTGTTTGCAAGCACTCTGACGGGGCAGTTTCGGCCACTGCACACCAAGCTACTCCGCAAAGGTATTCCCAAGGACGCATCGTCAGAATTAGTTCTGCCAAAACAGTCCACAGATTATTTAAAGCTCCTCTTCATTTCATGCAAACCACTGTGTACTGAGTTTGTTTGTTTTTTTATGAAAAAACGATGTAATTCCAGAAGATCATGATAGATTTGCAAGACAGGAATTTGTCCGGGAGAAGCTAAAATGTACAGTTAATGTTACATTTGGTTTTATTTGAACATTTACTCTACCACTTTACAAGTATTCACTAGCATTTGAATAAGAGCAGCTGTGTCTCACAGTTTCCTACTGTGAAGTGCCCCCAAGTACAAGGTGCTTGGATTGAAAAACACCGCAGAACTGTGGGTAATAGACTGCCCCCTGTCTGTCTGCCACTCCTTCCCTGAGGTTTCCTTTGCAGGGCCCAGCTGCATGTACAGACACGATGGAATTTGGTTTGTGAGGAACCTACAAAAATGACACAAATAACTCCGATTTTTAATGAATAATACACAGACATGCACCTGCTTCAGGGACTTCATAGATTAGTCTGGTGACCAATAGAAAAGCCTTTTGGAATTCCATTACAAGACTGCAAAAGAGAAAATAAAACTGGCTACATTTTTAGAGCTGAAATCAGCGAAATGTTAACTAGTTCTTGGAGCAAGGTTTTTTTTTTTTTTTAGGGTTGTTTCAATTTGCTTTGCTTCTGTCAGATTTACTGTAAAAATCCTAATATTCTGCTTATGTTATTACCTGCTGTTTTTGCAGCTGGAACCGCTTGCAGAAGACACTCTCCACCAAGCCCCGAACACGAACGCCGTTATTTCTTTACAGAAGATCATTGAAATTCAAAGTATGTCTTAAAGAGTTTTTTTTTAATTTGTAATCAGATATAATCAAGTACATTTATATTGAGAATTTGAGCATATGAACAGTATAGTAGAGTTTTTCAAATATGAGAAACAAATTTAGAGTTATAATTTGCACACATGATCTATTCATATCTAAATGTGTTCTTGCCTTCCTCTTAATATGGCAGTCTTATCTTATATTGATAATGTAACTCAAAGGCTCTGGATTTAGAATCCTGCTTTTTCTCATATTTTCCAAGTACTTGGATTTTTTTCCATGACTACCACTAAGCATCCACCCAGAGCATTCAAATTAGTATAGAAACTGTGACTACTGTCCAGTCGTAATTAAGGTAAGTTATTTTCTAATGATGTTGGAATTCAGAAATCATTTACTGGTTTTAAGTTTGGCAGGAGAGGAAAAGTTAATGAGAAAGTCTCACTATTGAAAATCCAACTAAACAAAGCAGGGAATGTCAGAGGCTTGGTTACTATGCAGTTCCCTTCAGACTGCTGTTTCTTCTCAAGAGTTGTACTTTTTAGATGGTAACATGCATGAGTACATACGTGATGTGCTCACATACACATTGAAATCAGCCACACATCAACACAAAAGTTAGCATGAAGAAGAAAACCAAAGGGCAAAATTAAGTGTGAAAGGAGGATCAGGAAAACCCTTGGCTTTGCTACTGTCCTGTGAAAGCACTTTTTAAACACCACTGGAGAAGTCACCTCCCAGCTGTCTCTCTGAGTCCTTGCCTTTGCTTGCTCAGTAGTAATTTGGAGATATGAGTGGATTGGGGTTCCATATTATCCATTCATGGATTGCTGTGACTGTTTACAAATCATGCCATAGAGAAACTGGAAGCAATTTCCCACCTTACTTAATTTCACTCATGCCTGGATTGAGGACCATCGGTACCCAATAAATATTTATTGACTGTATTTCATACCTTTCATAGTTTATTCGACTATGAATTTCAAAGATTTTCCAAGTACAGCCCTGGCTCTGTGGCTCAGTTGGTTGGAGATTGTTCCATGAATGGAAAGGTTGCTAGTTCGATTCCTGGTCAAGGCACATGCAGGGTCGATCCCCAATTAGAGTGTGTATGGGTGGCAACCAATCAGTGTTTCTCTCTCCCCCACCAAATCAATCAGTGACTTTTTAAAAAATTTTTAAAAAGATTTTCGGAATACAGAATAATAAACATTCAAATAATAGGAACCAGAGCCTCTGAGAAAAGGCTCAGATAAAGAAACTGAGAAACACTATAAAGGACACATGGACATAACCAAGGAGGAGGGTGGGAGTGGGGGATGGGAGTGGGATTGGCTGGGGTGGGGGGAGAGTGGTGGGGGGAAAATTCAAACTGTAATTGAACAACAATAAAGTAATTAAAAAAAAAAGAAACTGACAAAGATGAAACAGGAAAGACTGGAAGAAGGTTCAAAAACTTGAGTGCCCAATCCGGTCACTGCGTGTCCTTTTACCACTGAGAGTAGGTTCTGAGGCTCTGTCGCATGGTATTCCAGATGGCAAGAAGAGGAATCTTCGAGTGACATCCTTCTCATATTCACCCACGTCTAATCCAATGCCCCCTTCAGGTCGACCATCAAGTGGTACAGAAATACCCAGTTTTTATACATATTATTCTCATGTATTCTGAGCATTCTTTTGCTATTCCTGAGCCAGATTATCAAAGGTTATTGTTCCTCTGCATAGTCTCATCATATCACGTTCAATAAGCATTCTTGAGCACTTATTACATGTTGACACATGATAACTTGATCAAGTTATCAAGGCACAGAGGTTATGAAAAGAAATAAGGCAGACTTCCTGGCATCAAGGAGTTTACAGCCCAGCAAGTGAGAGACGCAGCGATAGATCATTCCAGTGCAAGGTTACAAGGTGCACTGAGATCATGGAGGAGGAGCAGACTCTTTCTTAAGCCGCTCTCAGCTGGAATGAGAGGTGCTACAGAGTGAGGAAGGTTCAGGAAAGGTTCAAGGAAGGCTTCTGGGCAGAGGTAGGGCTGGAGCTTGCTCTTTAAGACTGAACAGGATATTGGTGAGATGAAGAAACAGTGACTGTTTTGAAAGGCATAACAGAAGCCAAGGACCTCATTTTCAGCTAGGTGTGATAAATCATAATGAATCATCATACATCTTTAGAAGCTCCATGGTTGCCTTTTGGATTGGATATAATTTCCTAAGATGATTTTTCCCTTTCACCACTGACATTTTCAAATGTCCTGTGCAGTCTGCACTAGCCAAACAAACATGCTGGACTCTTGAAAACAATTCAATCTGCTATCAAAACCCGCTATAGAGAATTCTGCCACTATGGATTCGGAATCTCTGTCTCTTGCTCCAAAACTTCATACCACCTAACACTGACCCCTTCCCCCGTTCCAAAATCTGTTTTCTCCTCAACTCCTGTTGAGGTCTCTACTCAGTGCTCGCTAATTGAGTACTTTCACAAACTGTCATCTCTGACATGTGGATCTTAATTAGTGGTATTTTCGTTGTAAACTTTTCTGTTATTTGAGTTTTTGTGAATTTTTCAGTCTTTTTAATTGTGGCTCCTTAATTTGATGATGATCATCGGGAGGTCAGGAATCATATCTTCTCACCCCTGCATATACCTATAGGGCAGGGTGGCAGCAGGGAGGTTTGAAGGGCATGGAAGCCTGGGAATTGAGAGTAGGCAGATTTTAGGAGGAAGGATTTGAATAACTCTTCAAGGCTCTCAGGAACCTAAGGTTGCATCAAAGGGAGCTTTTGAAGAATGCCTTTCATGGATATATGATGTCAGGGGGCGTCAGGGATACATGGTATAGGTGAGTACTGTAGTTGCTGCTCATCGCACCTTCCTCACCTCTACCCAGAAGAAGCCCAATTTTACTCACAGATCCTAACACTAGATACCATGCAGCTCAGGGGAAGATGAACTTATGCCAAACTCCAGGGAAGCTGTTCTTACTCTCAGGCTAACCTAGTCAGTGGTTAACAGTGACCAGACGGATAAAGCAACAACTTAACAGTAATTGGTTAAGGAATGGGTCCATGACCCAACTGTGGCCAGTAAGACTCAGGGCTGGCTTCATGGACGGTCAGCCTGTGCAGTCACATGAGCTCCCACTTACAAGGGTTCTAACATGTGGTTTAATGCTGTTGCTGATGCTGCCTTGAAATTCTTACTAAGTTTTGAACACGGGGACTATATTTTCATTTTGCGCTGGGCCCCACAAATTATGTAGCCAATTCTGATGACAATCAAGGCTCTGGTGATACAAAAAAAAATATTTTCAAGAAAGACTGATAGCATCACCACAAGGCGAACTCAAATTGTGACGGAGAAGGAAATGAATGGTAGGTTGAGATTGCAAAGCGAAAGACAAACACGAGATGACAGCGATATCTCACCGTTTAGGATATGGGGTGAAAGTTGGTACAGAGGAAGTGGTTTGATGCTGTGGCTTGGACCACTGTGTGATACATTTTTATGTGGTTCTACTGAATTGTGTCTCTTTGGGGCTGCTCCTTCAGACTAAAGAAACGAAAAAGGGCTGGGTAAGGTCCATAGAGCAATGCAATACATTGCGTATTTCAGTGTAGCAGACTTCATAATGGCTAGAACGATGGGCTCTTAGGTAAGCAAACAATGCTGGATTTCTTTACAGAATATAAAATTGCACTTTTACTTATATTTTCTCTATTTTATAACCCACTCTTCCATTTCAAGTGTTCCCGTAGAACTCCAGGATGTTGACTGGGCTCCCTCATCCCTCTTTGGTGGGAAAAGTAGCCAGGACTGGCTATACAATTTGTGTTTCCAGTGCAAAATGAAAATGTGTTAGTGCTTCCTTGTTAAAAAAAAACTTAATAATTTCATGAAGGTGACATCAGAGCACTGAACCAAGCACGAGGGGCCCTTATGAGCATGGGGCCCTTTGGGACTGTACAGGTAGCCTGTCCAGGAAGACAGCCTTAAAGGTAGCCTTGTTCAGCAGGAGACCCTCCTCTCCCCATATGTCTCCGAGCGTCACACAGGTGCCTCCTTTTAACTTGAGGAGGTGTTTGAATTTCAGCCCACCTCCTAGCCTAGGTTCTGAAGGATTCTTTTGTGCTACAGTCGGGACTACAGTATCAGAAAACTATGTCGATGTCGAGAAGTCGGCCTTGCAGCATGTGGGAAACATTCAGGCAAGTTCCTAGATAGCCTTGTCCCAAGGCAGACAGCAAGGTGCTGACAGGCCGTATGGGAATTTCTCTTTGAGAGCTGAGCCCCCCAGCTGAGGGTATGCAGGTGCTGGAGGCCGTGATTAGCATTGGCCCTCTGCCTGGCCACATGTATGTGAGTCTTTTGTGGCAGGATCATCCCTGTTGTCCTGTCCTTGTTTATGTTACTCATTTAGCTGAGAAGAAAAGATCTTACAAGGCACAAGCAGCAAGGCAAACATCTCTCCTGACAGGTAAAGACCCCATCTGACAGACCAGTGTCTGGCTGCATCTCAAGATGGTGGGTGTACACAAAGACCAGCCATAGTTGAGATGAGACAGTTTTCTGCCTTGTCCCTATTAAGTTTTCAAGACTTAACTCAGATATTATCTATTGTGAACCCATCTCTGAACCCCCATTCATCTCCATTCCAGATTAGGTGCAGTTCCTATGTGTTTTCATGGCAGAGAGTCTTTGATTTTTCTTTTTGTTCTAATTTTTTTTAAGTACAGTTTACATTCAATGTTGTTATTATTTTCAAGATATTTTTTTTTTCATTGTCATGTCCTTTGCATGGTGTCTGGCACATGGTAGGTGCTCTGCAAATTGAATGAATCAGTCAGTCTGTCAATATTTGCCACACTTTTTTTCCTAAAGCCCAGACTGATATTTTAACGAACCTGAGGCAGTTTTACTCCTTGGCTTGCCCACACAGAATGGCAGATTAAAAAGAGCAGGCAAAATTTGTGAAAGCCCACTTCTCTCTCCTTCACAACCCACAAGAGTGAATACTTTCTAAGTTAGGAAAAACATAAGTTATTTGTGAGGTCCCTTCCATGGCTGAGCTTGAAGGTGGCAATGCTCAGAGCTGAATCTAGTGGTTGGTTGGCTGGTGATAATCACTCACAGGCGATGCCCGACAGGAGTCAACCCAGAGTGGGAAAAAGGGCCTCGTGTCCAAGTTTCCCTTCCCGAAACCCACCCTCACAATATGCAGAGTCCACGGAAATCTTTCCCTTTCTGATATGACAGGGTGAGAAGCAGGGTTCCCACGTGCCATTTTTCACACCAGTGCTGGCCCATCATAACATCTTCACTGATCTTTGGAGGGGAAGAACCATGAAGTAAGTTTTCTATAAAACTAAACTTATTTAGTTTGAAATACTATAATTTTAAGTCCTATAAAGAGATAATGAATGATATTGATATTGATCTGTGAAACCCCAAAATACAAAAACCACAAGTATGGAGCCGTGGTTTCCTTTTCATTATTTAAATTTTTTAGTAAGAGGAGTGTTTCTTTGAAGTGTCAACCAATTTCTATAGATTTCCTGTGTAATAGTGATAATCAGAGTATCTTGTGATTTGTGGATCAAGAAAATGTATGCACGCAAGGCTGTGGGAACTCTTTTAAAATTTCCCTGCAACCCTCCAGTGGTTTGCATCTGGTAAGCTGAAAAGCACTAGAGTCAAGGATTTTAAAGAGATTTGAATTCCACCATAACCCTGCCCTCATGACAATGAGCAAGCCACAGAACATTTCTGAGGAATTCCAAAAGGAACGACAGGGCGTATCACCATACTACTGTTCTAAGCTGGTGCTCCCGTGGCAACAAAATGGCAAATTAGACACGGAATTATGGAACAGCAGTAAGAAAGGTCTCCCTCCACTCCCACTTTTATCTTTTCTCCACTCTAGCGACCCTTCCCTTGTCCAGCGGATTGGGTCTCCTTAGAACCCCTTATGATGCCAGCCATAACAAAATAGTGACCCAGGCTAGAATGAGAAAGGGACAGTCTTTACAATATCACTGAACATTCATGTCAGACTTGTTCTGCATGGATTGAAGAACAACATTGATGTCGCCTGTATCTGAAACTTGTCATTATGCTTATTGTCTCTCTATTTCTTTAAACACACACATTCAGTATTATTTAGGGCAATGATAAGTGACTTTATGTCCTCCGTCATCCAGCCTTTGAAGCCAGTACAAAAAGGGACATGATTTTCTCACTGCAGGAGAGTGTACCTTGTGACTCTGAGTTACCCACAATGTGCAAGGCACGCACTGTCCTGCATCATACAGAAATATAAATGAGATCAGATTTTCTCTGGGAGATCAGAGGCATGTGTGACGCCTACTCCTTATCAGAACTGGCTTAATTTATGTCTTGCATATGTGTTATTGAGGGAATGACTGCTTCCTTCTTCTTTCATTATTCTTCTCTCTTCTTCTCTTTCTCCTCTTTCTTTTCCCCCACCTGCCCCCTCCTTCTCATTGTTTTTCTTGTTCTTCACATCTCATTAATGTAGCATGATAATACCTTCTGTTCTAAAAATTATCCTTAGAATTAACTGATACTAGAGAAGAGCAAAGAAATGTGAATATTGTTGATTTCATTTCTACGCTGTTTCGGTGAGAGATAACCAGTGGGTAAAATAAAATACAAATACAATTGATGCTATATTTGAGTGGATGATCAGAGGAGATGCTATTCAGTTCTCTTGGTCATGAAGAGATCTGGATGGAAATTAATGAAAAAAATCTACTACAGTAAGATGAGACTTGTTCTAAAGATGACAACTGTCTTTTTACATAAAATGCCGTTCTCAGCCATCTCTAATCATCACTACAATACTCTCTACCTACTCCCTTTCCGGGGAGAAGGGGCATTTACATCAGACAATCCAGGCGAGAATCCAGATTGTTCCTAAGCTGGAAGGAATTTGTATACATCTCTTGTTGAGGGGAAATTGTCCAATATTTTGACCTCATGGAGATATGCGTACAGTTCAAAGGATTGTTTTCCCAGATTGCAACATGCACGGCATAAATCATCTCACAGACTTTAATAGCTTCTTGATTCCACACCCAAATGCCAATCCACTCTCAACTTTTCCTTTCCCTTTTTGTCCCTTCCTGTTTCATTTTGATTTTCTATCTGTTTCTGCTTTTTTTTCCCCCTCTCTCCTCCATCTCCATTCTGTTGAGAACATCAAGAGATACCAACAATGTAGGAAAGAGGCTTTTAACTCATAAGGATTTGAGGTTTCATTGCAAGCAGGGGAGAACATGATTAAACTGCATTTCGAAGATCTCTCTGCCTGCAGTAAGGACGGGAGATGCATCAGGGCGTATTGTTGGATGTGACCAGTTTAACTCGGAAGTAGAAGTGGCATGGTATTGTAGTTAGAGGGCATGGAAATCATTAGCGATTTGCAGGGTTCAGGCTTGGACAGCTGGGTAGATGGTGGCATGACCTGCTCTGAGAAGGAACCGTTGAGGAAGAACAGGTTGGAGAGGGAAGTTGATGAATAAGAGACTTAAGAAAGAGAAACTCCCCTGAGGATTGAAAGTTTGGTGAGGGGAGGGGAGAAGGCATCATCCTAAATACCCATTTCTCGCTACCCTGCAGTTCTGGAGGGATGCTGGATGAAATTATCTATGCAGTGCAAACCCTGTGAGCTGCTGGCAAATAACAATTACTGAACACTTTCCATGTGCTAGGCACTGTCCTAAGCGCTCTTGTTAATACAAAATTAACTCATTTAATCCTCTCAGCAACGCTGTGAGGTAGATACTGTTTTTATTCCCATTTCTCAGCCAGGAAAACTGAGGCACGCCTACATTAATTAGCTCCCCCAGGGTTACACAGCAAACAAAGGCAAGAGCACACAGCGAGCAGCCTACCTCCAATCTTGGCCATTATGTTATAATACCTGACAAATAAATCTCTTCCTTTTGAAAATACTGTGTACACTCTTCCCATTTCTTCCCAAAGGGATATGTTTATTTAAAAAAATCAATTCTTACTGAAGATTTGGAGTTTTGGAAGTTCTGGTTAATGGAGGGGTATTTAACCACAGCCAGTTTCGGAGGGGCAGCGCCAAATTACAAGGAGCCATGGAGCTATGAATCCACTTTGGAGCTCTTTATAAACTTGCAAAATACATCTAATCACAAAAAAATGCAAGGATTGGCAGAATTTCAAATCCCTGCCCTGTTGAGTTTAAAACCCTGACTGTTGTCAGGTGTGAGCTGCTATTTGTCATAGATGCTTTGGCTTGAGACAGAGGCCTTGACGTTGCAGTCCTGGGCCAGGCAGGTCCTCATTGAAGCAAAGCAGTGTTAGACATTTTCCCACTATTAACCCCGCCAACCCTTCTTGTATCAGAGCCAGGTCAAAGTTGTACACATGGCTTTTCAAAAGTTGATTTTGAACTTCTAATTAACCATTCTCTTGAAATGTTGAAACTCTGATTGTTGTTTGGTGGAGCCCTAATACTAGAATGTACCAGAATAAAAAGGGAAATCTGCAATCTGCATAGAGACTTAACTTGTCTGGATTTTTTTTAAAAATTCCATCTGCATCTGTAACTATGAATTTTCTTTCACTCACATTTCTACTAAGACAAAACTAATCAGACCAAGACAATAAGTAAAACTATGCATGTTCCCAGGACTTAACACTCTTCAAGGAATGCTTTGTGATTATATATGAAATACCAATATAAGCCTCACATACACATGCAATACCATTTACTGATACAGGGCATGTTAGAGGGTCAGGCTTGAGGAAAGATCATTTGCTAGGTCATATTCATATGTTCATATTCACATTCATATATATATATATATATATATTCTGTAATCCTCATACAATTAACAGTGCATAATTAGCTTCCTCATCTTGTTCATCAGTAAATTGAGGCTTAACAAGTTTAGGTTGTTTGTTGAAAGTCTTTCAACTAGTAAGCAATAGAACCAAGATTTGAACCCTGATCTGACTGTACTGTAAGCCCTCTTTCTTTCTATTAAAGCATGTGACCTTCCTGTCCCCACCTTATTTCACATATGAAAGCATAATTCCACCAGCCTTCCTATTCCCAAGTATCCCAGGGTAGACACTAGAATAGACCATTTCTAAAACATAATCGATTTCTGTATATATGAAAACAGACTATTTTAATACATTACTGGATTTACCAGAACATAAGGGAATGGGAGAGAAAAAGAAAACAGAAGCTGAAATTTAAGAGGGGGCAGTAAGCAGTAGGTGACATAAAAAAGCAGAGTGTGCCTGGGACAGATAATGGTATCAGAGCTATCATGTGCACAAGAAAGCCTCAGTCTGCGTCAGAGTTGGGGATATGAGTTTGATAGGCTCTAAAGAAGAGTAAATTGGTCCAATCCCAGATTCTGGAGGAAGCAGATGCCAATTCCCCTCTGGAGGAAATATCCCTAATTTAGATCCTCAGTATACACAGAGATTAAGCTCAACAATATGAGCTCAGACAAATAAATACATACATATTTAAGTAAATGAATCAGGTCAAATACACAAGAACACAAGCCACTAGGGAAAGTCAGCAGAAAGGAGAAACAAGAAATAATAAGCTTTATATGTGGGGTTAAAATGGCGGAAGGGCACTATTTTTAAGTAAAGATAATAGACTAAAAATACTCATTTACTTTCACTCTTCCAGGAAACTCCAAGAAAATACAATCATAACAACAGGGGGGTTGTTCTGATTTGTTTTTATGACATACACTTACAGAGATAAGGCATGAAAAAGGAAATCATAGGAGCCTGGAGAGCAGATGACCATCTGTTACTGTCTCAGCAAACTTGAAAAAAATGAATCCTGAGACAGTACTGGCAGCCATGTCCCTGCCAGGAGGAGAGGCAGCAGACCCATGCATATGCCATCGAGTTGTTCACCCACACACCTAAGGCTTTGTATTTCATTTTGTATTTCATTTCTTTGTATTTCATTGTATTAAGGTTATTTCATTGATTTTAATTAATCAATTCTTCTAATTCATTATCCATTTCCTTTCTTGACTTTTTACTATGTCCAGCTTAGAACAACTAACACTTACATTGATTTATCCTTCCACTTTTCGATGTGCCTTCAAAACCTTGGTTTTCTGCTCTACCAATAAAATCTCAACCCTGAGTATGTTCTACAAAGAACTTTCTCCAACACTGGACCTACATAAGCAGGTCTGCTCAAGACTGTCATGAGTCATGGCAACTTGGCCTCTTATAAATTTCCGACCACCAAACCCAAATGGACCCACTGTAATCCGTCTGGGTTTCTTAGCCAGTTTACTCTGCCCCCATCCAGCTCCTCTTTCAAACGTGACTCTCCTCAAGCCTCCACTGGGTTCACCTTCCTCCTTAACCTCAGCAACAAACCTCGCAAGTGTAGCTGCCAAACTGCTTCCTTTGAGTGTTTATTCCCATTAACATTGAAACACTAAAACAGCTCACCCATCTTAAAAATAAACTCCAGTTACCTCCCTCCTTTTCCAGCTTACCATTTTGTTGTTCTTCAACTCTTTAAGAACAAATTCTTGAAAAATGTTTCTGTCTAGTTATCTCCATTCCCTCACCTCCAAATCTCTGCCGGAACCACTCCAGTCTGGTTGAGCTCTTGCTATGGTTACCAGTGTCTTCTCTACTGCCAGATTGAAGAGTGATTTTATTAAACTTTTATTTTAAAAGAGTTTAGATTTAGAGAAAAGTTGCCAATGTAATGCAGGGATCTTGTATAACCTTCACCCAGCTTCCCCTAATGTTGACATCTTGTATAATCATGGCACAATTACAGAAACTAAGAAAATAGTAGTAGTACAATACTCTTAACTAAATGTAGACTTCCTTTGGATTCCACCATGTTTTTGCTGACTTTCTCATTTTGTTCCAGGGTTCAGTCTATGATGGACATATGGTATTTAGTTTTCATGTCTCTGTCTTCTCCCGTCTGTGACAGTTCCTCAGTCTTTCCAAGCCCTTTATGATTTTGACTCTTTCGAAAAGCACTACTCAGAAACATCTTGGAGAATGTTTCTCAGCTTGGGTCTTTATGCTGTTCCTTCATGATCACATCATTTACAAGATCACCACAGCAGCAATACAGCCCCCTCTTGCTACCTCAGGTCTGTAGTATATAATGTCAGCATATCTTATTATCGGCGCAGTTAATCTGGATCACATGGTTAAGGAGATTGCCAGTATTCTGTTATAATGTTTCCCTTTGGAATTAATCTATACCTTGGGAAGATACTTTGAGGTCATGCATAGATCCTGTTTGCCTTCCAACTTTTGCTCACCAATTTCAGCAGCCATTGGTGGATCTTGCCTGCCAAAAGTATTACTCTGATGTTCAGTGCTGATGTTCTATTTTCCTTACTTCTTCTATATTTATTACTTAGAAATAACCTGCAATGTAGAGCTGTTCTTTCTCTTCCATTCTTTAATTTATTCAGTATATAGTCATATCATCATGTACTCCTGGATATTTATTCTGTGGGTTAGAATCCAGCACTGCCACTATTGTGTTGCTCAAATTGTCCCAGCTCTGGCCATTCAGAGCTCCTATGTCCTGTAGACATGGCTTCATCTTTCTACAAGCACTTGCTCTCTGGTTCCACAGGAAGTTTCAAGTTCACTTTGGTTCTTCTCTGCCTGTATTCATCTGGGTTCTCCAGAGAAAAAGAATATATATACAGTAAAGCAGTAGCTTGTGCAATTATCAAGGCTAAGAATTATAAAATCTGCAGTCAGCAAGCTGGAGACTTGGAAGAATGGATGGTATAGTTCTAGTCCAAGTCCAAAGACCTGCGAACCAGAAGAACCAGTGGTATAAGTTCCAATCTGAGTCCAAAGGCCACAGAAGATCAATGTCCCAACTTGAAGACAGTCAGAGAGAGAGAATTCTTTTCATTCAGCCTTTTATTCTATCTAAACCTTCAACTGATTGGAGGAGGCCCACCTGCATTGGGGAGGGTGATCTGCTTTACTCAGTCTACTGACTCCAGTGTTCATTTCATTCAGAAAACCCTTGCAGACACACTCAGAATACTATTTAACCAAATATCTGGGCACTCTGTGGCTCAGTCAAGTTGACATATAAAATTAACCATCACAAATCCACCTCTTGTCCACTTGACATGATACACATCTCTTTAAACCATACTTAGTCTTCAATTAAAGACGATAACAAGGTGATAGTTCTGCCTAATGTGTTACAACTGCCCTCAGTACAACTGAAAAACAAACAAAAAGCAAAATCACTAAGCCTTCCCCAGGAGAGGAGGTAGAGCTCGGAGTGATGTTTATTCTTCTCCTCAATGTCCCATAACTTAAATACTATGATGTAAAATTAACAATACTTAAATACTAGGATATAAAGTCAATACATTTTATGTTACATGATAATGGAAGAAGGGATGGAGGAAAACAAATATTTGCATACCAATATATTCCTGACAAAATAAGAAGGAAATACTCATGACAATTGGAGTCCTTGTTACTAAACTAGTCATGTGATCACAGGTGGTATATGTAAGAGCCCACCCACTTCAATCCATTCTGTATTTCTTTTGCCTTCCACAAGCACCTCAGCTACTCATGTTATTCATGTTCTTTACCTGATGGAGTGACTCAGACCTTCATTCCTGAAAGGTAATGCCTACCTATATTGGGTGGTTGTAGTTTTCCATTGACCTTAATGCCAGGGCATGGTAGTGAGATGACCTAAGGCAGGGAGGTCAAACTCATTGTCACCAGGGGCCACATCAGTCTCACGGTTGCTTTCAAAGGGCCAAAGGTAATTTCAACTCCTTAACAGTTAAGGAGTAGCTACATTTCTACAGTCCTAAAACTATTTTGGCCCTTTGAAGGCAACTGTGAGGCTGATGTGACCCCGGTGAAAATGAGTCTGACACCCCTGACCTGAGGGATCACCTGTATTCCACACAGGGTCTTCCTTACCTCCATTGTGAAGAAGCAGTCCGATTTCACCTTGGTTTTCAGGATCAATCACCCCAACAAGCACAGAACTCCTTCATTTGCTTTTTGATTCAGAGTCACAAGGAATGCAAAGTGGCAGGGTGACCATCTTAACTTCCAGTTCCAATGGAAGCACTGCTGTGTCTCCTGGCGGATGTCTCCTCCCTTTGGAACTAAGACTTTTAGGCTAGCAGAGCATAATGTCACTGGAACAGTAAGCAAAGGTTTTTGCTAGTTAATCACCAGGTATAATAGATACCACTTTCATTTCTACCCCTTGGTTCCTGGACACATGAATTGTGTATATGGGTGAAACAACATCATATATTCAATGCTGATCTAAAGCATATCCATACTTCTGGAGAACATTACCTGCAAGATATTCCCACCTGGATTGCACAGAAACCCAGTCTTCTAAAGGCCATTCCTCCATTCTATCAAACCAGCCACCTCAGCTTTGTTGTCTATTAGGTAACCCACCTCGCCTTAGGCAGTGGATTGCCACCACTTGGCTCCTGCCACCCTGGGATCCAGTCACTCCCGTTGCATTTAGGTTCCCCAATTCAGTAACCACACTTCCCACTGTAAGCCGTGGTCTACAGAAATGAGCAATCACAGGCTCTTCAAGAATGCCAGGACTCTGCTCACAGAGTTGTTTCTCATAGCCATAGTGAAAGGCATGTCTTCTGGACCCTCCCAGAGTGAGTCAGTCAGTCTTAAATGACAAGCCCACTTTAACATTCCAATCTTCCTGAGTCTTTGAATCCCTTCCTCTTCATTGAACCAAGGCAGGTCTGATATTTCTAAGTCACTCACCTTGCAGTCCATGTTTTAGCCAGTCAAACAAATGAGCTGTTAGAGCTCCTCATAGCTCCCCTTGCTGTAACATTAAATGCAGACTCTCCACTAAGTGAGCTGAGCCTACCATCCTCTGCCTAAATCCTTTTCACACCATATATTCTCTTGCTAAGGGTGCAATATGGATAAGTTACTTAAACACTCTTCAGTTTTCTCATCTGAAAAATAAGGAAAATGAAAGAATCTATCTCATAGGTAGTTTGGAGATTCTATGAAATTGCATGCAAACACAACTTACCATAGGCACTCAATAGCTAGTTCTTGTCATTTTACTTATTGTTGTTTTTGACCTAGAACATAGCTTCATAGTCATCTCGACATGATAACTCTAAAAATTTATATTGTCAGCTCAGACCTCAGATTGGAGTTCCAGGTGATTATTCAAGTTCTAGCTCAGCATCTTTGCCTTGATATCACAAAGGCACATCTAGTCAACATGTCCAAAGCCATTGTCATTATCTTTACTCCAACCTTTTTGGGTTTCTTGATTCAGGTGGCACCCCACCTTCCAGTCTGGCTAGACAGGAATGTAGTAATTATTTTTCATGTTGTTTACAATGCTGTCTACTTACAGTCCATTAGCCCATTCTGGAGTTGGGTTTTTTTGTACTCTTTAAACATTTCATTCATCCATCTATTTATTTCTGTTCCCATGACCACTGTCCCAAATCAGGCTTCTATCACCTTTCTCCTGGACTGTTTCTGTATCCTACAAAGTGGTCTACCCATTTCCACTCCAGCCTTCTCCAGTGTATTCTCTAAATTTATGCCAGAGTGATCTTTTACTAAATAAGGCATGCCAATCTAGGTACTTACTTGCTTTAAACCAGAGGTTTGCAAGGATTTTCTGTACAACATTAGATGGTAAATATATATATCATTGTGTTTCAACTGCTTAACTATTCCATTGTAGCAAGGAAGAAGCTATAGCCAATGTGTAAAGAGCATAGTTGTGTTCCAATAAAACTTTATTTACAAAAACAGAGTATGAAAACAATTTGGTTTCTGAAAAATGAAAAAATCTGAAACACATGGTATCTGGATGAAATGTTGAAATAACAGACCTCAACCAAGACTCCAACTGTATTCCTGTGTCATAAGGGGACCAAATGGTAATGGAAAAAAATACAATACAGATACAATTTTCAAAAAAGATAAATTTCTGGTCCGAGAAGTGGAGGAAAAAATATTCAACATTGCTGCCACTTGGTGCACCAGATAGGAGTGCTGTAGCCACAGCTGTGACATGCATGATGCCACCAAGCTGCCAGGAGGTGGGGTTGAGGGAAGCATAGGGAATCAGAGGTTAGGTATGGATGGGTAAACTATGTTCAAGAAACAGGGGGAACAGTCCTGCATGCAATGTTTATACTCTGAATTTTTTCTACAGAAATTGTCAATTATTTTACATCACAACTCCACAACTATTTATTTTAATGGCTAGTTACATATTTTAATTTTGCTATTAACACATTGTTGGAAATGTGCTCAAAAACAAATGTGCATGTTAAAAAATTCAGTGTTCAATTGTTATTTCCCAAGATAAGTTGGTAATTAACACATAACTTGCACAAAGTGTTTGTCAATATTCGTCACTTAACTTGGGGACATAGGGATATCATGAGTGACATGAACACTGAAGATACATGCTGTGGAGTCAGTGGCAGCATTTATTTTAAAATTTATTAATTATTCAAACAAAACAAAAATAGAAACTGAGACCAAAGGAGATAATTGAACAACTACAATTGCATCAGGTGCATGTGAGTATCATTCTTTGAAGCCAGACTTCTTTATTTGGATAGAACCTCTATGCTTCTAAAGTTTTAAATGAATATTCACCTTCAAGTTTTCTTTTTCAAGCTCAAAAGTGAGTTAATAATTGTTATTGTTAATTTCTCTAGAATATTTTGGTTAAATGAGACAGTGTCCTCAGATACTTCAAATAGGAAAATCAAATCCAATAATGGTTTTTATATTTTTTATTTATGGAATCAAGGAAAGCTTTGTAAATAAATCTGCCAAAAACAAAACATTGGACATTATTGTGAATACTGTTATAAATAACAGTGAAAATCTATATTGACAATGAAATCAACTTTATTTTATGTTAATGTGCAAATTTAAACTTTTGGGGAGCGTAGCTTATTTATAAAGAACAGAAATGTGTTTGGTATTATCTATGGAATACATGGAACTAGTAAATTTTATAACTTAATAAAAGTTAAAAATTTAATAATATTTAATTTATAATTCCAAAAAAAAGTAAAAGAATATTTGCAGAAATAATGGAAAAGGGATTATAAATTTGATGGAAACTTGCAAATCCACATATCCATGAAACTCAATGAATGTCAAGCAGAATAAACATGAATAAAATCACACTGAGGGACATCATAATGAAATCTAAAAGAAATCAGAGGGAAAAGAAAATCATATTACACACAAGGAAACAAAGATAGAGATGATAACATAAAGATAAGAGGTCTTCTGAATCTCAAAAGTATTAAGTTACGTGAAAGAAGCCAGATATTAAAGACTACATGGTTCCATTTACATGAAATTCTAGAACAGGCAAAAGTACAGAGGAAGGATTTCAGTGATCGTGCGGGGCCAAGAAATAGAATAAGAAGTTGACTCCAAAGGTCCAAAAGGAACGCTTTGTGGTGAAAGAAATATATATTTTGATGATTGTAACAGTTTTATGACTGAAAACATTGTGAACATGCATCATAACCTGCCCTCAAAATTGGTAAATTTTACTGACTATAAACTATACCTCAATGAAGCTGATAAGAAATAGAAATGAAATAAAGCAAAATATCAGCTTTTGAAGCTTCTTAAAAAAGTTTCTTTTGACTTTTTTAATTGATGTTTGAATACAATCATCTGCATTTTCCCACTACCACTTTTAGAGTTACAATGAACAGTGTTACAAAAAGGAAAACATTTAAACTGATTCCCAAGAAGGCAAAGTAATAAATGAGTACATTGAAGGACAAGCAGTGAAATCATGCACCAGGTTTGATTTTGAAAATCTGTATAACTGGACTTTCGAACATGTCTACTTGTTTACAGAACCACTGATGAAACAATTCTCTAGCTGGATGAATTTATATTCTGTTCTGGAATGGAATGAAATTGAGAAGTCATATGATTTTCCGCAGCATCTGAATTCAGAAAATAAAATGTTGCAGAGTCATAAATGGAGAAAACATTTTTGAAAAGTTTGGCTTATATAAAATAGCTGCCAAAGAAAGGTACTCTGAAAGGACAGAAAGACAGTGGTCATGAAAATGTTTGGTATGAAATAGTTACTCATTTCAGTAGCTTGATAATCACAGTGGAATGGTCCGCCTTTGGCAAAAGTGACCCCGACCTGCCAGGTAGCACCACACTTGCAGAGGCAGGATTCATCAGCCAAAATACTGTAGTCTCTTGAGAAGAGTGAATTAAAGATGCCACAGTTTCAAATGTTTTAACCATTAAGTTCCACTATGAAGACGATGGCAGGCAAATTTGTGCAAAAGTCTAAAATATTTAGACCACTTAAAAGCAAAAATACATTTTTCATAAAAATACCAATAACATTCTATCAGTGAGAAAGATGGCCACAAAACTAACATGTGAATATTTACCAACAATCGTAATTCTCCTTATGTTATTTTCCAATGTTAAGATTATACAAAGAAGATGGTTATTATGCTTATAAATGCATTATACTATTTTTTAATTTTTAGAATGAATTTTAGTTGTGAAAATAATTTTTGAATAGGACTATTTTATAAATCCACTGATAATTAGTTGACCAGTAAATGAAAAATCCCATAACATACAATTTTTATTTTTAACCCCATTTTAACCTCAAAATTGCCCCAATTTGGATGAA
>VMDR010007663.1:21373-39679 GCA_007922815.1 Macrotus californicus
CCATCCCCGCCTCCCTCCCCTGCTTCCACTCCCCCTTGGTTTTGTCCATGTGTCCTTTATAGTAGTTCCTGAAAATCCTTCCCCCCCTTCCCCCCATTATCCCCTCCCACCTCTCCTCTCATTACTGTCAGTTTGTTCTTAATTTCAATGTCTCTGGTTATACTCCACTTTTCAATGCATCTTTATTTTTTCATACATACAATGCTTTGAATCCCAATAAAATTCTCCAAGTGGCTCCATAAGTTGTATCTTTAAAAAGTATTAAGATGCTCTGAGCTCTGGAAAATTCATGAATTGAGGCTCCTTGTAAATCCCAGGTGTTAATAATAATTTTTCAAGGATGAAGGGGATAGGAAGAGATTTAGGTCAGTATCAGCTTCTTCTCCTCTGAGAATACAGTGTCTCGTGACAAAAGGCAACATCATTCAAATGGGAAGAACAAACCTAGGAAGTGACTCTGAAGGTCCCAAAATGATGACTGAAGCGGGAGGTGCTGGGGTCAGGTTTTGAAAGCATCAGAGGACTTGAGTTGCAAAAGCTCTTGCTAGCTGGGTTATTTCTAACATAGACCTTCATGTGTGAACAACTACCTATTTTTCCCAATTGCGCATTACCTAGAGCACCCTGGTTTATTCTGAAGTCTCATTATCGAGTACCTGCAGGACATCCTCTCAGGACTCCCATCTGGCTCAGTGACACTCCATCCTTGGCCTCCATCTCTAACTCTGGACTTCTGCATTCCATTACCTAGCTTTTACCTTCACTTTAGATTCATTCTTTGCTTTACCTTTATCAGACAAAACAAAAATGCAGAATAATGAAGGTTGAATAGTCCAAAAGAAAAAAAAAGTACTGGAAAGTGAGAAGCTTTACATAGTAGGAAAAATGAATAAGGATAGAGGATATGACCATAGGGGGAGTATGTGCGGCCGGTTTTAATGGAAAGCTCTTTGGCCAGCATTATTGCCTTAGGAGAGCAACCCAGTGATGGCTGGTTACTAATAGTTTACTTTATGAATAGCAGCTCCAGAAAGCTCTATTAATAAACCTTGGTTCACTTCTCTTATGTGCTAATAGGCATATTATTCCCATGCCAACAGATACGATTTTCTTGCACATGTTTCTGAAAGGAAGAAAAAAAAACCTTACCCATCATGTGAAAACATAACCCATAGAGTTTGAATTGTCTGCATAGTTCAGTCTGTGCTATACACACTTTAATTATTCTACATTACAAAGAGAGATAGTGGTCTATAAATGCATTATTAATGTAGAATATTTCCCTTGTTTTTATAGGCTTTGCCAGAGGCCATATTGAATTTTAAGTTTTGGGTTATTTCTGAGTCAGGAACCTCATATACATTTGGATAAAAGCCAAACCTCTAACATTTATTCTTAACTTAGCAGAATATTTTATACACGTTATTCAGAAAGGCCTCAGCCATTTAAAATTTTTCTTACTACTTACATACATAAAGACTAAACTTTGAAGGACCATTGTCAGTTATTCTGCTGAAAGATTGTTATTAATGATTCACGTCTTCCATCCTGATTGTGTTTGTGGGATAGAAATGTTTGTTTTTTCTATAACCAAGAGCTCTCTTCTTGAAGAAAAAGTACAATGCTTAAAAATTAAAGCCCTTGGCTATCCTAGGTGAGCCATATTATCTAAAAGTAAGGGTTTGCTGACCTCTTCAAGGGTTCATAGGATCACAGAAAGGGAAGATTTTCTGCCATAATAAATTTATTCTAATGTCCAAAAGTGATACACAATCTGAGATCAGAAGAATCACGATCACTGAGAACGGAACAGAAGGAGACCTTTTATCATCACACCCACGCCCATCACTTTATAAATGTGGAAATTGTGGCCCAGAGTGACCAAAATGATTTCTCTGGTACTGCAGTGTCTCCAATCTGGAAATCATGACTTTTAGCTCAGGGCCCCATTTTTGGTGGACTTCTTATTCGTACTCATAAATGAGTTAGCACTTATCTCCAGTTTTACACTAGCTTTGTCAGTGACTTGTACGTGGTAACCAGGCCTTGCAAAAGTAAGGTTAGGAGAAAGGAAGAGTAGAAAAAATTAGTCTCAACATGGTTGTCTCAGTTGGTGCAATAAACTCAGGCTATTAAGCCAATAAAAGGTGGATCGCCTGAGTCATATGTCTAAGGAGCAAGGGTACCATGTATTACCAAAGATGATTTCTTTGTAAAGAATACATATGAGTCTTTTGCAATGTGTACTAGGAGGAAGGTAGTGGAGAACTAAATAAAGACGGACCACGGAGTACAGAGAAAGAGCTGTTTTGGAATCAAGCAGTCCTCATTGAGGGCTAATTCTCTGCTTGCTAGCCATGTAACCTTAGAAATAATTACCTAACATTGCCTACTTAGTTATGAGGATTAATGAAATTATAAATTATAAGTGTGCAAACATCTAGCACACTCCTTGATAATATATATTCATAATATTATTGTCACAATATATCATAATATGAATGAGATAATATGTCAATATATATTCAGTATATATAATATATATATTCAAAGCTCAATAACAATAGTTTCTCTTTCCTGTAATGTTTACAACATAATTTAACCAATAAGCCAACAGCCACCTGTTGTTTCCGAGGCCCCATATTAGTCATTCCAGAGAACGTGTTCTGCTCAACATGGCCCTCACATCCACACGTTGAAGTCCAATATCACTGGCATGTTATTGAAGATTGTGTGTTAATTAGCCCTTCCCTATCCCATCGGTATCATTCCTCCCATCCAGACATTTTCTATGTTCCAGTTGTGCCTGGCAGTGGACTTTGTTCCCCAAAAATCTACAGGAATTCAAGTTTCTGCACATTTGTATACACTATTTCCTTTTCCAGGGATACCTCATCATTAGCACTTCCCTCTATTTCAGCTTCACTAACTTCTGATGGTCTTTCAAATACTCGGTCAAGCGTTATTTTTTCTGGCAAGTCTTCTCTCCCCTTCCTGCCATCATAAGTATATGTTCTACTTGTTTCCTCTCAGGAACACATGGGCCTTCTCTACACAGAATTGTCATTGTTTGTTAACTAAAAGTGCTGTCTCAACTAGACCATGAGTTTCTTGATGCCAGGGAAACACCCTTGTGTCCTCCACATCTGGCATGGGCCTAGCTTTCAAAAAATAGTAGTTCACAGGTTCATTCACAGTTAAAATTGCTGTTATACGATCCACATTAAAAGATTTATGATTCTCAGTCTTGGGTCAGAATAGGTCATCACAGCAAGGAAAGTATTAATAGTAGTAGACAGTTGCGTCAGAAGGTTCTGTTGGCATGGGGAGTGTGTGGGGAGACTGGGGATCCTCTCCCAACACGACATTCATTCCTTTGTGAAACAGTAAGATAAGGAAAGGTCAGTCATGAAATGTTAGTTGGAGCTGGCATGATTTGAGGCCCTCCCCTTACTTTGAGAAGCAGAAATAAAGAGCCACAGAGGGTTGCCAGCATGAGGCAGAGCTGGGTCCAGAACCCAGTTATCTTGCTTTCCAATCCAGTATTCATCCATTTGCCTTTTCTACTGTTAACAGAACTTTTTTTTTTTTTTGAAGTAAGCAAACAATGCATGCCAGCTCTCTACGTCATTGGTCAGGCTACGGAGATAGTTCTAACCTGGTGAGTCATGTTAGCACGGAGGGAGATTCTTCTGCTTTGATTTGAGGCTACAGAACACTTCACAAAAAATAGCTCAGGGGCTGCAAGAAGGTCATTAACTCTGCGCTTTCATATGTATCCCACTGGCACGTTCTCATGAAATGACCTCCTATTTTCCTCTCGCTCTCCTTCCCTGCCTCAAAAAAAGAAACATCCCTGTGACATATGGAAGGGTTCCAACATCAGCCAGTGTGTATATTAAAGTTTTAAATCAATTATTGTTCTAGTACACACCCTGGGGTTAAGAAAGAAAGAACATCCAGGACTAACAAACCTGATGGTTCTGGCAAAGCTGCCATGCGATTCATGCCGGCATTTCTGGCCTTTTCCTTTTCTTTAATATTCCAGCTTCATTAAAAAAAAAGTTAATGGCTCAAGTAGCAATTTTTAACATTACTGTTTCATTCAGTTTCTTCAGGAGACTTCTGCCTCCCAGTCTCTTGAGGCTTTCCCAGGGACACGGTGTCTAGCATTTGCCAACTTAGTTGCAGAGACAGCTGTCGGTATGATAGTGAGTTCATTAGACCTGAATGATTCCTCACTTACTCCCTTCCGAGCAAGGGAGAGACTCAGAGTTGGGTTTGTGAGCGCTTCACAACTTGGCCTCCTTAGACTGAGAAAAAAAGGACCATCATAACGGTCAAGAAACCAAATTACAAGTGGGTGTAACGTGGTGAATTTTAATCTAACAACTACTCTGAGTTGGACCTATATGAGTATTCTGATTAATACTGCTCTAACTAGACTTCCAATAACGTATGATGCATGTTGGTTTTTTTCCCTAGGCAAGTACTGGAAGTCGGTAAGGATGGTGGCTGTGCCAAGGGGCTGTGCTCTGGCAGGGCCTCAGTTGCAAGAGGAGACAGAGACCGTTTCTGCTCTGGCCTCCCTGACAGTGGATGTGGAGCAGCCCTTCGCTCAAGAAGACAGCAGGTATGGATCCAATGTGGGTGACTGATGCAGGTCAGTAACCTCCAGGCTCACCGTTAATGTTCGTGAACCTTGCTCCAGACTTCCTCCCACGTGTCTCCTCTACTTCCACCACCTGTCCTCTCCAAAACTGCAGATGCCACAGCACATGCTGTCGGCTGTCAAGAATTCATTCATTTGTTTCATTCTTCATGGGAAACACAGAGCTGGAGCATGTGGTTGCAGTTCACGGAGAAATGGAGGGGATGAGATAGATGTGAGAAAAATCACTTCTTGGTGGATAATTTAGTGCAGATTATCATGGAAAGACCTGCGTATGGGCTTGCCTTCTGCCCTAGTCATCTCTATCTTTCCAGATGCTCTTTTCTTTCTCTCATCAGTCTGAAGTTACTGATGTAACAAATGGAAAGAGGGAGAGCAGAAGCTGGAAGTATGGCTGGCCATTTGGATAGCCTAAATACAGACAGCCTCCTTAGACGACTGACCTTGGGGTACAACAACAAGATAGAGATGGGATTGGCCTTCAGAGAAGATAGGAAAGTGTATAACAGAAGGTGTGGACTCTCTGATTTTACCTTACCTTATGATAAGAGATTGATTTCAGTTAGTCTTCATATGGCTGAGTATAGCTTTCAGGAAAAAAAATAAGTTTAACCTAAGATTGGGCTTGCTTATTCTCCTTTTAAGAAATGTCCGTCGGTGTATGCATTTTGGTGTGCATCATCCTACTCTACAGATAATGCAACATGCAGAATTTCTTTTAAGTCTACTAGGACCAAAGCTACCACAAATGTACGAACATTAATATTGGTGCTTTCTTCAGCTGACTTCAAAGTCAGATTTCCTCAATTCAAAAACGACACAGGTGAGGCTTTGCTAAAGCTCTGCCAGCTTGCCCTTCAAAAATGCTTCTGAGAACGAAACTGGACTCCCTCTATACATAATATCACCATTAATTACACAGACCCTGCTACCAGTACATAGATTGGCAATTTTCCCAAGAATGCACACATTTGAACAGTTTTAGCTTTCTTGCTTTTACTGAGTATTCAGAGTTTAATGGATTTAACATCTTGTTTTGGTCAGAGCAGGAGATACATTGAATAAGAGATTTCACTTTTATGCAATTATGTTTTCGTACCATAACCACTTAAATAGCAGATTACTGGATGGAAAAAAAAAAGCTGTACAGGGTTGTATTAGAAGGCATCATCATATGGGCATCTGGAATATAAAGGAAAACTTATTTTACGTCTTTGATAATATGAACTAACCCCCTGCCGCTCCCAGCTAAGGACTGAACCAAGTTCATAATCCAAAGGTGTTGCAATTATTCCCAAGGCCAAATACAGTTAGTTTCTGTCATTTGAGGGCTATAAAACCGAGGAAACTAGCATCTGTTAGTGTTGGATATAAAAGGAGAATAGCTATTCTTGAAACTTCATTTAATATAGAGAAACGGAGCTCAACCCCAACCTGGGTGAAATGAATTGTAAGTCATTTTGCCAATTAAATTGCGGAGCTTAGAATAATTAAGACTAATAGGTCATGTATGAGCCCTAAGAAATGTAAAAATCTCAGCACTTTGGCTGGAAATAGCTCTGTAGCGTGCTTGTTTATCCAGGTAACCAGTGAGCTTGACTCCCACTAATCCAGAGGGACTTGACCCGGGCTTCAGTTCACAGCGGTTTTCAAACTTCATCTCATGGCGGAGAGAGCCCGGGAATGGGAGTGTTTTGACACACAGGGGAACAGAGCTGGAGTTTGTAGCCTCCATTCATATTTGTTTATCAGTTTTAGACAGATTGTATCAATTTTGATTGATTTTTCTTGCGGAAAGGAAAATAGTTTTGCTTGAAATATTTTCTATGGCTTTGAACTCACTTTTTTTTTTTCCAGGAGAGGGAAAGAAAAATTATTCTAGAACTGGCTTTTGCATCTCTATTGAACCATGCATGACTTTCATCAGAGAGAGTCAGAGGGAGAGAAACCTTGAAAGCCACAGAGCGTTTATTCTCTTCAGGGGAATGCTCTCAGAGTTGTCCCCTGACTCGGTAGAGGAGAGAGACTTTCAGAATGAGATAAAAAGGTGGACGTGTTCTGGGGCCTTGGTGATGAATGCAATATTATAAGTGCACAGGAAATTGAGAGATGAGAAAAATCAGAGAGCTAAATGGATGGAAAAGGGTGAAGGCAAGATTCTTTTTATAGAATCTTCTTGCCAGTTATTTTGGAGGATATATTGGTGTTTGGAGTGAGATGACTCATTTTGTACTAAGATTTTGGGTAAAGCAGCTCTTTTCCTGGCCAACTTGTATCTGACTCACTTACCACTAGTGAATAAGGGATAAAATGCTCCTGGCCAAGAACCATTGTAAGTATTTTTTGTTCATTTTTCTTGGATTGGGGGGTGGGGGTGGAGATGACAGCACAGTGAAAACAGTCATTTCGTTTTTATAACTCATTAATGGAGCACGAAGAATAAATGATCAGAAAACGATATGTGGGCATTCATGTGGGGGATGATTGACTGAAATACAGTTTTTAAGAACTAATTTCCAGGTGGCAAAGGACTTGAGTGGCAAAAATGACTGGTGGACCAGCAGAAACAAAAATGAAAACAAAATATGAAAAAAAACGAGCGGGGCCAAGTTATATGTTCAAAGAATATTACGTAGGTAGGCTTGGTTTTATATAGCATATTATTTTTAAAAGAGAACAGTGATCTTAAGGGTTTGTTTGCCCGGAGACTGTACCTTTGAAAGACTGTAATTTGCAGGGATCGGATATATGTTTCAAGTACTTCTACTCTGAAGAGATGAATACTGTGTCCAGGTTTATTCTTGGATACCAGTTCAGGGTCTGCTGAATGTCAAGAAAAAGATCCACCTGTGAATTAAGACTTCAGGATGATCGATAATTAAGTTATTGGGAACACAGCTGAAAGTTAAGTTTTCAAATGTGAGTCTGACCTATTGATTATAGTAGGGATCATGTTATATGTATTTTCAAAACAACCCCAATCTGATTGCTTATTTAATCATTTCATCTTCAAATTCAGGCAACTTTTATCATGAATGAGATGGTTTCAAGTCATGATATAATATAGAAGCATGGGAAAATGTATGATTCTAAGTCTGGCCATTTTGTTTTTTGGGTAATTATTTTATTTATGAGTATGAATAAAAATGCAACAATATACTGGAAAATCCCAAGTATCATCTGCTTTAGCTTTGAATGGCCTATCTGGACTGCCAAGGACATTGACAACCCCGTTTTCCTATATCTGAAGATTTGTATAGAAATATAGACCACTGTTAAGAATATACATTCTGCCCTGGCTGGTGTGGCTCAGCAGATTGAGCACCAGCCTGCAAACTGAAGGTCACCAGTTTGATTTCTTGTCAGGGCAGGTGCCTGGGTCACAGGCCAGGCCTCCAGGTAGGGGCATGCGAGAAGCAACCGACTGGTTTCTCTCTCACATCAATGTTTCTCTCCCTTTCTTTCTTCCTCCCCTTCCCTCATTCTGAAAATTAAATAAAATCTTTTTAAAAATATAAACTCATGTCTAATATACTTAGAAAATCACCTTTGTTTTTCATCCGTTACGAGCGTGTCTCCAGGGCTTCTAGAAGCTGAAGTATTGCACAGGTTGTGCCGGTTTCTGAGTTTTTCTCTATGATCCCATTATTTTAAACCCTTGTCTGTCTAACTAGGCAAACAAACCAATATAAGTCTTAGGCTTAATTTTCATGCGGTGTCAGCAAACCTTTAGTTCAAAGGAGGACTGAGATTTGGAGACTCCTGCTAAAAGGAACAACAGCTGTCCCGTGTCGTCGTCTTCCTGGGACCTCTTATCTCTCTTTCCAGTGCCAAACATGTAGCCTTGCAGCTTGTGTGAAGTCAGACTCTGTATGCAGGGACTAAATCCAGGGCCCAATTACGTATTTCAGAGTTCCATTCTGAATTCTTTATTAAGAAGTGTTTAATTTGGAAATAGAAACAGTCATGTTGAACCATAACTAAAATGAAACGCATTCTAACGTGGGCTTCCATCATCTCATCTTAGTCTGCACCCTTTCATAACTATCTTCTTACGGCTACAGAGGAATAGCGGAGTGCGACTCCAGAATCAGCTGGTCTAGATAATAATGATAATCTCCAATTTAATAATTGTGTGGTCAGGGGCAAGTTGCTTATTTCTCTGGGCTTTTGCTTTCTTGGTCTTTAAAATGAAGGGAAAATTTCATAGGGTTTTGAGGATGAAATGACACAAATACACCTTAAGACCTTAACAGAACATCCAACACATAGTAAGCACTCAGTAAAGGTTGAGTTTTACTATTGTTTTCTATCATATGTCTTATTCCTCAATTTGCTCCAGTTTTCTCCCTCCTTTAATACATTTTTCATCACCCGGTAATCTATAAGATTAGAATACAGAGGCTGTGCCTGGGTATCTATATGTTTATCTGTTCACAGGTTAAGTCAATAGTGCAGAGATTAAAAACAAGAGTTTGACAAATAATCACTAAGCAATAAATTGATTCAATTACCTGGTTAGTTGACTTAAGAACTTTCATAATGTCAAATACATTGTAGGTAATAAACAAATACTTATCGAGTGAATGAATCCAAAGACAGAGGCAAAATATTGTAAAAAATGGTAACATAACATTTCATAATACCTGAGCCCTGCTTATATCTATCTATTATGTTTTCCAAAGGAATTGGTGTTTTTATATTTTTATGAGTTTTTAAAATGGGTGTTTTACATTTATTTTCCTTCACAGTACTAATTGACAGTGTTTATTTTCAAATACGCTGACTAATCAGAATCTATAGCACTCCTACCATAAACACGGATTGACTGAGGAAGCACAACAAAGGAAGGAGGGGAAGTAAAGTGTCTGAACAGAAAAAGGAATGGCCTTACGGGGAGAGGAAAATGCAGGGGCGATGCTGGCAGATTACAGGATTGCCCTCTCACTTGCGGAGAGAGGAGGGAGACCATCCAGTTTATGCGTTCTTTAGACACTTCCTGATAATGTTCTGTCCGTGAGCCAAACACTGGGGGCCAGGGTCACAAAGATTCCTTGCAGTCCTCAAAACATTCGCATACTTGGGGATTATATTAGTTTTCAATTGCTATCTTGAAAAGTCACTACAAACTTAGTGGCTTAAGATGACAAAAAGGTCAGAAAGCTGACACAGGTCTCTTGGGCTAAAATCAAAAGGTTGGACAGGCCCAGTTCCTTTCTGGAAACTACAGGGGAGAATCGGTTTCCTTGCCTTTCCTAGTGTCTAGAGGCTGCTTGCATTCCTTGGCTCAGGAGTGCCTTCCGCTTTCTTTGAAGCCAACAATTTCTATCTCTCTGATCTTTCTTCAGTCACCACATCTCTCTCGGACCAAAGAAAAAAAGCTGGGAAAGACTCTCACTTTTAAAGACTTGGATGATGATATTGGACCCACCAGGATAATCTAGGATAATTCTCTATCTCAAGGACCCTAACCTTAATCACATCTGCAGAGTTGGTGTTGCCTTTCAAGGCAACGTATTCATAGCCTCCAGGAATTAGGACGTAGATATCTTTGGGGCTATTATCCTTCCTCGCCCGGAATCAGACATGAACTATCGTAAGTGACAAGTCACTTCACAGATTGAGCTGCAGATTGAAAGATCTAACATAGGCCAAGAACTGGGGAACAAATCACAGGACTGGGACAGCTGAGCCAGAGGTGATTTTACATAGTGAGTAAGAAGGAAGGCATCCAAGAAAGAGACAATAGCTTGAGCAAACCATCTGTCTCTTTTTTTTCAAACCTCTGTTGCCGACACTCAATCCAAAGTACCTTCATCTTTCCTCCAACCTCACAGTCGTTTCTTTGTTAATTCCCATATCCACTTTGCCTCCTTTCTAGTCTGTTTTCTACACAGCAATCAGGGAGCTCCTCAAAATGATACAAAAAACAACGAGGGAGCAAATCCTGCCATGTCTCTGCTTGAAACCCTCCAATGCCCTTCCATTGCAATAGCGTAAAGGCCTTCATTCTGAACGGGACCGGTCAGCCTGGTCGACGAGACCCTCCCCTTCACTGTGCCCCTTAGCTCTGGCATCGTTCCTCTTGGTGTTGTAATCTGCTTCTCAGCAATGGCCTTGTTTAGTTTTTTTAAACTGAGATACGCCTTACATATAGTAATATGCACAGATCAGAATATTTTTATCTATCCCAAACTCATACACACACCACTCAAATAGGATCAGGAACATTTTCATCACCCACAAAGTTACTTGTGCATCTTATGAGTCAATGGCACTCCCTCCAGAAGTAACCTTTTTTTTTTTTTCCAGTTTTAACACTGTAGATTAGTTTTGCTAGTTCTTGAATTTAATCAAAAGGAGAAAATGCAATATATATTATTTTTTATCTGGCTTTTACTTCAGTAAGCCTAATGTTTTTGAGATCCGCCCAATCAGCAGTTTGTTCATTTTTGTTATTGTGCATCATTCTAATGTATAAACAAACCTTAATTCCTTTATTCATGCACCTGTGGATGGGTGTTCCACTCATTTCCTATTTGGGGCTATTTTTTTTCTCAGTCTTTTAATTGAGATAGGGTTGACATATAACATTATATTACTTTCAGTATTCTATATTTGTGTATATTATGGAATGAACACCACAGCAAGTCTAGTGAACATTTATCACCACACATAGATACAAGTTTTTTTTCTTTTGATGAAAACTTTGAAGATTTACCCTTATAGCAACTTTCAGGTGTACAGCACATTGTTATTGACCATCGTCACCCTGCTGTACATTAGATCCCCAGGACTTATTTATAACTGGAAGTGTGTACCTTTTGACCCCCTTCACCCATGAGGCCCCACCTCTGGCAACCACCAATCTGTCCACTGTATCTATAAGTTTAGGGAGTTTTTAGCTTCCACGTATAAGTGAGACATACAGTATTGGTCTTTCTTTGTGTGACTTACATTACTTAACATGATGCCCTTGAGGTCCATCCATGTTTTTGCAAATGGCAACATTTCCTTCTTTTTTAGGGCTAACTTATCTATCTATCTACCTATGTACATATATATAATTTATATATAATTTATGTACATATATATAATTTATATATGTGTGTGTGTGTGTGTATGTATATGTGTGTGTGTGTGTGTGTGTGTGTGTGTGTATATATCTCACATTTTCTTTGTCCATTTATCTACTGATGACCACTTTGGTTACTTCCATATCTTAGCATATTATAAACAATGCTGCAATGAATATGGGGGTACGTATATCTTGGGGGTAAATTAGTGTTTTTATGTCCTTCAAGTCAATACTCAGAAGTAGAATTGCTGGATCATATGGTAGTTTTATTTTTAATTTTTTGAGGAACCTCCGCATCATTTTTCATAGTCATCGTGCCAATTTACACTGCCACCAATAGTGCACAAGCATTCCTTTTCTCCTTGTCCTGTCCAAGTCTTGTCATTTCTTGTCTTTTTTATAATAACCATTCTAACAGGTACGAAGTGATATCTCATCATGGTTTTGACTTGCATTTTCCTAATGATTAGTGATGTTGAGCACGTTTGTCTGTCTTCTTTGGAAGAATGTCCATTCAGGCCCTCTGCCTTGTGGGGCTATTATGAATAAAACTGCTATGATTTTTTTTAAAGATTTTATTTATTCATTTTTAGAGAGAGGCGAAGAGAAGGAGAAAGAGAGGAAGAGAAACATCAATGTGTGGTTGCTTCTCATGCGCCCCCTACTGGGGACTGGCCTGCAACCCAGGCATGTGCCCTAACTGGGAATCCAACCAGCGACCCTTTGGTTTGCAGCCCATGCTCAATCCACTGAGCTACACCAGCCAGGGCAAAACTGCTATGATTTTTTATTGTGGTAAAAAGCACACAGTATTCACTATCCCAACTATTTTTGATTTACAGTGACTACTATTAACCACAGGTGCATTGCTGTGCCACATATCTCTAGAACTTCTTCATCTTGCAAAACTGAAAACTCAATACCTGTCAAACAATGGCTTCTCTTTCCCCCGTCCTCAGCTCCTAGCAGCCACCATTCACTTTTCTGTCTCTGAGTATTTGACTACTTCAGATCCCTCATATAAGTGGAATCATGCAGTATTTGCCTTTTGTGACTCGGCTTACTTTACTTAGCATAATATCCTCAAGGTTCATCCATGTCGTAGCGTCTGACAAGACTTCTAGCTTTCTTATGACCAAGTATTTCAGTGAATGAGAGTACAATTATCTCTTCAAGATCCTGTTTCCAATTCTTTTGGATGTATACCCAGAAGTGGAATTGCTGAATCACATGGTAATTATATTTTTAATGTTTTGAGGAACGTAGTCTATGAAATTTTTGTTCAAGCTTTTATTTTGTGAACACAAACGCTCAGTTGCTCTGATACATACCTAGAGGTAGCATTGCCAAGTTGTAAGGGAGCCATATGTTTTACTTTGCAAGAAACTTCCAAAGTACTTTCCAAAGGGCTATGCCATTTTTCATTCCTACCAGCAATGAGTGACAGTTCCAATTGCTTCATATCCTCACCTACACTTTGTGTAATCAGTCTTTATAATTAAGCCTTTCTAGTGAGTATTCAATGGTATCTCATTGTGGTTTCAGATTTTCTCTAAAGAGCCATAATCGTGTTCACATCAGGCCTTTTTGGAACATACCCTTTCCTCTGTTTGGATTACCTTTCTTGTCTTCCTTACTAACCCTATACTAGCTTCTCCATTCTTTTCCACTTTAGACTCAGCTCAAATATTTCTGTCTCTTTTTGGAAAAGGTTCACTGACCATCAGTCCCAAAATTAGGTCAGATCCCCCTGTTATGCTTTTTATGTTTCCCCTGTAGTTCTAATGCCTGAAGCAGAGCCAGGGTGCATAATATACACTCAGTAATTATTTCTTGAGTCAATGAGAAATTCGGTAAACTGAGGCATGCCAGCGTATGTGGAGATGTGGGGCTTTGAAACAAGCCCTCACAGCCATGGGAAGGTAAACTGCGACAGCCGCGCTGAAAGGCAATAAGCTGCCAGTTCGTACACACAAGACGTATGTATGACGTAGTAATCCTGCTCCTACCAATGGACCCTGAACACATTCTCACCCGAGGTCATTGGAGTACATGGACTAAGAAGTCCGCTGCAGCCTCATTAATGAAGGGTGGAGAGGGGGAGTCAAACCCGGGCCCAGCGTGGGGGGTGTAAATAGTTAGTTCGAAGGTGGAGAATGTACACAACGGAGGTGTCATGTCGCACTTGCACTCGACAGCCACAGACTGGAAGACATAAGTACGGTACTGAGTGAGACAGCTAAGCAAGGTGAATTATTCCTGTGTGTGTGAAAATCAAGTTTACGTAAAATAATATGTGCCCACAAAGCAGTAACACGTAGCTTTGGAGAAGGCCCTATGGACAAAATCATGCACAAAGCAAGCATTGGAAGAGGAAGAGGAAGGAAGATACAGGGGTTAAATTAAATCAATAAGAGATGTGTCTTACAAAATAACATTATTGATATTAACTAACAAACACTGTTTCAAAAATCATAGGATATGAAATACCCATTTAAGGGAAAATATCAGAATTTAATCGTATGCTACATCTTATCCCAAGTTAAATTCTCTCTGCTCTTTATTTGTGTAAATTATTACAAGCCAGAGAAAACCACCACCCACGTGCATGCAGTGTCCCCTGCAGTAGCACAGTTATGTCCCTGTCTCTGATGCCGTCCCACACAGTTCTGTGCCTATGTTAGATGATGAAGGGACAGATCCACAGTATTAAATAACTAATATATCAGAGTGTCTGTTGTTTGCCGGTCAGTTTTACCTCCTTCGTTGTTCTCGCCCGGACTAATTCTGTAAGAAACGTCTTTTTTCTCGTGGCCTTTAACCTGAAACCACAGCTTCACAGAAACACAGTCACAACTTCAACAGCCGCGGCATTAGCAAACTGCAGAGCGCAGGCCCAAACGCAGGACTCCCTGCATCTGAAATTCCAGTACTGTTCCCTCAACAATCCAGCCACCTCATGTACGTGGATTCCTACTACAATTTGTCCCTTCGGCTAAATTAAAAAATCATTCTAAAAGTTTGCCTTCAAACGCCCTCAGAGTGTTACTAAATTAAGGTCAAATCTCAAGTATAAATTTTCAAGCAATTAGTTTTGGTTTTACCCGAGCAGAACACCCCGCAGATGATGCCGAATAAAAACTATTTACACACTACCATAGTGCCTTTCAAAAGTGTTGGGTCTGTAGCAGAGATTTGCTAATCAAATTCAGAATTTGATTTGAAATGCCTCCGGCAGGCAGCCAATCCAGTTATGAAAGAACAGAAGCAAAACCAGAGCCCTGGTGAGTTCCCTCCAGAAGGTAGCTGGGTCCTTTGCTATAGTTAGCAAACTGGTTCCATAGGAAATCACTGCAATTGCTCCTAAAATAAAATATCATAGTTAATTTTTTCAATAAATTATTGGACTGTACTAGACACAGAACATGTACATTTTGGAATCTAGAGTTATAAAATATTCTGACATGTTTTAATATAAACAGGAACATTTCCAATGATTGCTTGGATCTAAAATGTTTTTCCACTTGACATTTGTTTATACTTCCTAGGAAAGAAACTCTATTTATGGATAACTGAATAACACAAATAAACATTAGAAAGAGCTGAAAAATCAGCTTTGATTATGCATGAAAATCTACAATGTCATTGTGTACTCTTATGCCGTATTCTGATTGCCTGTTTATTTTTACAGAATCGCGGGTGAGCCTATGGAAGAGGAGCCAGCCTTGTGAAGTGCCAAGTCCCCCACTCTCCCTCCCCCCGATATTTCCTGTGTGTGACATCATTGTGTATCCCCCCCCACCCCACCCCAGCACCCTCAGACATGTCTTGTCTGCTGCCTGGGTGGCACAGATTCGATGGAACATAAACACTGGGCACAAAATTCTGAACAGCAGCTTCACTTGTTCTTTGGATGGACTTGAAAGGGCATTATAGATTCCTTAAATGTAACCACTGTGATTCTAAAGTTACAGTAACCCACGATTGGAAGAAACTGCTTCCAGCATGCACTTAATATGCTGGGTGACCCACTCCCAGGCCCAAAGTATGAGCTAGGAACATTCAATACAGCATTAGATCCTGCTAATTACAAACGCTATCACAGCCGGTGAAATTTGGGGCAAAACCTAGGAAATACTTGTTCCTGACATTCTGATCAGTTTTTTATTGGATAACTTTTCGTCAAACAGTCTCAAATTGTTTACAGGATTTGCTTTCAGCTATGAACGGAGAGCAATTCCCGACAGATCGCAGGGATTTTGTTTTGTTTTGTTTTGTTTCTCTTTTGGCCTTGGTTTTAACACATGGCTCAACTCTTGCTAGTTACAAGTTCAAGATGGAGGAACGGGCTGAGGCTTTCTCGGTGGAATAAACCATGCTACACCTCAAAGTCTGAATGCCAGAGGAACCTCAAACACTGTACATAATGGTGCAATATTTCATGTCACTTTTTTTTGTAAATTAGACCTCATTTCCCTAACATCCCCCTCTGTGTTCTTACACGCACGGGAGACTTGCAGCTGTATTTGGGGGTGAGCTCTCCCCCCTCCCATTCCTTGCTCTGATGGCAGTAGCTCTGGCATATGTTCCGTGGAGGATTTCTAACGTCTTTGAAAGCTTTTCAAAGGTGGTCTTAATCTCTTCCAAATCTCTCAAGAACTTATTCTCTCAGTTTTCTCTTCCTGCCCTACATCACTTCTTCTTCCTGACGTTTCATCCATCCTTCCTATAGAAAAGCTAAAGATTACCCATAATCTCTGCAAGTTCTCAGGAGCTTTGAGTATTGACTTTTTTTTTTTTTACTTTTTACTTTTCCAGGTTAACATAGTGCTTGGTCTGATGTGTTCTCAGAGCTGTGAAGTCATTGAGGTGAATATGGTTGAAGCAATGTTACTGAATTTTCTCGATCTTTGAAATGTGTTAATGAAGGCATTGCCTATTTGAACTCACCTTGAATTGAGTTAACCTTGAAGTTGTATCTTTATGGGAAAAAAAAACAAAACAGTCACAAACTTAACCTTTGCACATGGAGCCTTAGTGTCAAAGGCTAAACATGACGGACATTTATGTGTGAGATGAAAAGTAACGTACTAAATATAAGTAGGTTACCCCCCTACCATCCAGAGTTCTGCTTCAGTGTATAACTCGAACACATAAATACACCGCTATCGAATACCTCGCAGTATTTAATATCTGACAATGCTTTTGAAAGAGTTGATGTTTCTTTTTATATATTTTCCTAACTCAAAGGATATATTAAAGCCATAAGTGAAGATTGTCATGCTTTTATTCAGAAATCTGAAAGAAACCTTAATTAAAACAAGGTTTTAAGGAAGGCCATGATATGAAAGATATGGAGCAATATGGTTTTAGTTAAAGAGGACTCTAACCTGTAAATCAAAGATGAAAGATTTCACTCAAGTAGAATTATATAACTCCCTTTTGTTATACAGTCAGACCATATTTTTCATTCATATGGTTTTTTTAGGATTACCATTTTAATTTTAAAGACTTTTATTACATATACAAAAATGGCTCAATACTTGCTTTAACATCTTAGAAATTTGAGACGCCCTTTGAAATAGGAAATCTGAAATGGAATGTAACTCAGTATTAGGTAAAAATTACTTTCATTGAATAAGAGTAAGGTCAATCTTGATTCACAATAGTAATGAATTTTTTTGTAAAAAAATTTTCATGATATCTTCAGAGAAATTCCTGCCAATCCTATTTGTTAGCTCCTGTTATTTTTCTGGAATTCCTTGAAATGTACTTAAAGAAAACCAAATAATGGAGCCAAAGGGATTTTTAAAAGGCTCCCCTCTTTAAAACATAAAGTTATGTCATTTTAATCAGAAACATAATTGTGACTCTTTAAAATAAATTGATCATTATAAATCTCTATTACTGCTCTCAGTCCCCCCAGATACTTTTAGACGCTGCATAAAAAAATGAAACAGTAGCATGCAAACACTAATTTACTGACGTTTCCTACAGTAATTTTGCCGCATCCTTATGCCCAGCCGTCGGCCTGATAGAGCCAAATCCCTAGGACATCTCCATGGTTACATAGGGTTAAAACACAGCACATTAACGAGTTAATTCTGCATCTGCCATGCGATACTGTACCCAACTGGTTGCACTGAGAGTCTCTGGAATACAGGGAGAGGCAGATAAACTATGGAGAGGATGAAGCACAGCGGAATGTAGTTGTAAGAACAGAAGGCAGTGTTTTCTGGTTACCCTTACAAGGTGGAGTGTAGCCCTCGGGGACAGGACGGAGGCTTTTGGAAAATATCAACATGTCTTGAAAATAGCCAGCACTTTTTGAAACTAGTTTCAGTTAAGTTTTCTTTACTTACACATTTAACTTTTATTGCTGACAACAGTTCCCAGTATGAGGTTAGTAAAAGAATTTGTCCTAAGCTTTATCAATAGTATATCTTTCTGATCCATACTTTGAAGGATAAGCACATAGCCTTTCTCACAATCTCATAATAACTCACACATGGTGAATCAAAATAAATGTTTTTTGAGAAATCTATTAGTAAACAGT